>KZ992736.1:0-18422 GCA_003614735.1 Thamnocephalis sphaerospora | reverse complement strand
GACTCTTTCCTCACAAAGAGCCGCGGACACGAATTTGACGCTCGCGTGCGCACCTGTCAAGTAGTACCACATTGCTGCTTTGACGGTGCCGGTAGACTTTGCGTAACTGCATGTGCTGTCTGCCGCGATCGACGCTTATGCGCGTGCCTTGCATCTGGATGCCGCACGTTGTCGGTGTGCTCCTCTGGTACCAATGCGAGCCAAGTCGCACATCTCACACTTTGACTCTGCGCACGTGCACGCATTGCTCCGTACGCTCGCTGTCTCTGGCCCTGTTACTCTGCATGCTGCCGCGTTGGCCAATATCGCGATTTGGCTTTCGCTCTGCTGCTGCTGCTGCTGCGTGCAGTCACACATCCCACTGCTTTGCTGCTACCGGTACTGTTTTGCCCTTCACCGTATGCCGTGCGTTTCTGCCGCTGTCATCTGCTTCCTACCATTATTATAGATATGGAGGCAGATTCAGCCACACTACTTGACTGCCATCGCTGTCGCTGCTAAGCTACCCCTGCTCCCTGAACCGGATGCGCCTCACCCCTCTATCCCACCACCCCTCATCATCATCACCACCGCCCCGCAACATGCGTCTGCATGTTGCCAAGCATGCGAAGATGACACGCCTTGGCATTCTCCACGTAGGCTGCGGCCTACTGGCGCTTGTCCACGCGTGTCTGATAGATGCTCGCCGGCCGAGGTCAGTTACCCTGTCGTCGCCCTTACACCAGCATCAGCATCAGCACTGTCACCATCGCCGTCTACTTTACGCGTTTACTCTCCAAGCACAGTTTCGCCGCCACTTTTAGTCGCTGTCGACGCTGAGCATATGGAGCCGTCTACTTGGCGTCGACAAGAGAAAATAGACGCTGGCGCTCGGCAATTCAGCTCCTTGTCGTTGCCAGGCGCCAGTCTATACTTTATCGGTGGCTCTACGCACGCGCGCGCGTACCATGCTAGCCGGCCGTCGCTCGCCAGTAGTACACTTTGCCCATTTGCTCCTTCGGTGCTCGATTTCGCTGTGCCCTTTTCTTCTCGGTAACGTATGTGTCTTTACTTTCGCCCGCGTATTTGTCATCTTTCTGTCGCCACCACTGTAATGACTTTCCCTGTAACGATCTGCCTGTTCCACCTGCCTGTCGTTTGATATCCATATAACCGCCCTTGTCCCTGATTATCCGCTCTTGAGTATACCCCACTTGCTGTAGTTGTACTGTGTGGGTCCGCCACTGCCTGTTTTTGCCGTACACTTTCATCGTTTACCGTCGCTGTTTCATGTGTATGTGTGTGCATGTGTGTAAGTGCGTGTGTGCGTGCGTGTGTGTATGCGTGCACGCGTATGTACGTGTGTACGTGTGTGTATCCGCTAGACACCTTTATTACGCTGTCTACCATACCATTTAGTCACCATTCAGCCGTCAATCCGCCTTGTTTGCGTGCTCCCGTTCACGTCTATGCGCCCGTGTATATACCACCACAACCGCCACGCTCCTCCATATACTGTTCTTTCTGCGAGTCGTCTTTGTTGCCGCACAGGTAATTGGCACGCCTGCACGCTTGCCGCTGCCGCTACCACTACCCACGCGTGCATTTCGTTCTGCTCTCGTTCCGTTGCCATCTCTCCTCACGTGTTCATCGTAGGTTGCGTTCTTCAAATTTGTGCTTCAGCACGCGCGAATCTGCGATGCTGTTCTGCCCGCCTATCTCTGCGCCATGTTACATGGCAGCCATCCTGCTTACATTGAGCAGATTGGCGCAAACATGCCAAGTCTGTTGCACACAATAAATAGTTGTATAAAAACATGATGGTGCTACTATTCCGCTTTTATCGCAGACATTAGAACCCGATTATGTAGCTTGAATGCTAGTTTGTAGCGCGGCACATATTGGCGTTGATTTTCCACCAAGGACTTGCAGTACATCGACAACAGCTCATCATAAATCATTGTGTATAGATCAGTGCTCTTTACCATTTACGCCGACACCGTTGGCGCTTATGGAGTATCTGCCAACCTTCAATGTTTAGTATGTCAGCTGGAATCAATAAGCAGCTTGCCAGCGAACAAAGGCTGGGGACAGGATAATTTGCGACAGTAAGCCTACGGAAATGGCGAGGTATCACACATTACAATCCCCCTCGCAGTAGCTGGGGCAAATTGTGCTGGCCATGAGACCTTAATCCAAGCCATGCGAGTTTGGCACAGCACACTAACCGCTAAGCTAAGTGCTTGTTACAAAAAAAAGTAAAAACTTTTTTTTTGGTTACTGGGGAGTATCCCACTGACGTTTTATTAAGTGTCGGTGGATTCGTGAGCGTAAAATGCTCCCAGCCTGACTAGCGGTTCATTGACTAACATGTCGCAAACACAAGTAACGCGCAAAAAGCCGCCTGCTATTTTTTTGCTCATTTTTAGCCTGAATCTAGATGCATGCTCTGGCTGCAAAATAGTGCTCCGAGAATAGCTCAGTTGGTAGAGCGGGAGACTGTAGTGAACACCTGTCATCTCTAGGTCCCTGGTTCAAATCCGGGTTCTCGGACTCTTTTTCCCCAGACTTTTAAGCAATTTTTTGATATCATACATAGGCATTTAAAATGACGATGACGATGCTCGTGACAGGGCACAGCTCGCGCAATATCAGGCGACGCCAATGTGCAAGGAAAACGACGTGATGACAAAGACAGGCAGGCGAGGCTGAGCGTAGATGTTACAAGTGCGTGTGGGCCGCTACACAAAAGTGCAAGCATTCAAACGCGTGATGCGTCGGGTAATTTAGCTGGAGGTGGCGGCCGAGGAGCTCATACGCCAAAACGTCACTAGATCACTGCAGAAGAATGTGCAAGGCGGCGTTAATACTAATGCGACTGTGACGTGCTGGACAGCGCCATATGCTTACGCGACGATGCTTGTCCAAGGAACGTTGACAAATGTCATGCAGCACTGCAAACTGGTGTAGGCTACCGGTTCCGGGTGTTCATTAAGTGCCATGCGTTTTAGCGATTGGAAGAATGATGCGGCAGAGTTTGGCCGCACAAATGGCGCAAGTGGACTGTCCGTGCGGTCTGGATGCAGAGAGCTCTGCGGCCGCGAAGCGCTCTCTCGTCCACTCACGCCATTGCCACTGCTGGTAGTGTCGTCATAGCCGGTGATGGCCACCTGCGCGTGCCCCTTGCCGCCCGGCCCACGCATCATGATAAACTCTGTAGGCGGCGTACTCGAGTGCGTTAGCCGAAAGCGACGGCTCTGTCGAGCGGCAGTCTTTCGCTGGTACGTGTCCATAAGCGAGGCATAGCTTGCAGCGCCTTGAAAAAGCGTGACCTTGCCGTTGCCATTGGCGTCAGTGGTAACCCGACGGCCAACCAATGCCGAGAGAGCGGCCGCGGTGCCGCCTGAAGAGTCGAGTGGCGTCGCGTCGCTGCTTCGCCTTGCCGCTGTGACCGGCACCGAGGCAGAGAGTTCTACGCAGAGATACTCGCCTTTGCGCACCACCAGATTCTCAAATGCCTCCTCAAAATCCTCGACTACATAGTAGATAAGCGGCCATGAGCACTCCCAGTTACTCTCCTTGACGTTCACGTTCGATTTGGTCGGCATCGCGTAGACGTAGCGGCTAACGCGTCGTGTCGTTTGCACCATGCTGCTGCGGTGGCCGCCTGGGGAGGGCGAGTCCACGTTTCGTCGACACACCGCCACTGTCAGCCTCACGGGTACCTACGTGGCGGTTGTACATGACGTGCACGTGCTGCTGGTTAGATGGGTGTGCCGATAAGCTGCAAATCGGCGACTTACTTGGACGATTAGGTTGAGATAAAAAGTTTCTTTCCAAAGCACAATATCATTGCCAATAGGCGGCATCCGGTTAGGACGGGACTGCTTACGTTTTACAAACACTGGGTCCGAGTCGTTGTATTGCTGCGACGACTTGGACTGCCTGGATGATGCGACAGACAGCGGGCGGTGGCCGTCGTGCATGTCGTCTTCACCCAGGCGATTGGCACTGTGACGCACAAAGAACAGCAGGTCATCGTTGCCTGGGTCACTATTGTCGACAAAATACTCGCGAAACAGCTGCTCCCATCTACGCTTGCCACGTTAGCGCTGCGCTTTCTCTTCCAGCCTGCACACGAAGGCACCTTGGGTCGTCCAGATCTGTGTCGCCTTCCAAAATCTGCCCGTACAACGACTTGTTTGAATGGCGAGGGCGCAGCGTGGGTGCATCGCCCGAATGGCCGCTGTTTTTGCCAACTAGCTGCGAAAGCGTAACTGGCGGCGTAAGTTTCTCCTCATGAAGGCGGCGGAGCACGAGGCCAAGTGTACGCATGGTGCTCGCCGCGTTGGAAAGATGAACTGTCAAGGATGGGCCACTGTGAGCAGAAGGCGGCCCAAAGGCAGTCAGAGTGCACAGTGGAGAGCAGCCTAGAAGGGACTAGCGTAGATGAAAGGAAATGGCAGCCAGGTGGCAGGCACTGGCGTGCAAGCAAGGCGAAGAGCACGCGAGAGAAAGGGAGAGAGAAGAGAAAGTGAGTGCCGGGAGTGGCGGACGAGTAGGCGTAAGAAAAGCGGCAGACTATTTTGGGCGGCTGGCCGTGAAACAACAAACGAAGACAGCCCAGGTGACGTGGACAGGCGCAACGCCGCAGCGGTTCAAGTAGCACTTGCATCATGTAGAACAGGCAACACAGCACCAGCGCAGCGGAAGATTACCAGCACAGATTGGCAGACACAGTAGCAAACACCCCCTTCTCTACGCATGGTCAATGGGTGCTACTAAATGAGGCATAGTGTATTTGTGATGTATGCATACGCTGCAAAAGACTAGACTTTGCTAGCAACAGTAGCCGCTAGGCTCACGGCATAGCGCGTGGCGGGGGGCGTAGGCATGAACAGATGGCAGAAAAGAGCAGCGCTTACCACCGGCGATCGCCGCCGCCGCCGCCGCCGCTACCATAGCCACCGCCACCGCCATAGCCGCCGCCGCCGCCATAGCCGCCGCCACCGCCGCCGTAGCCGCCACCATAACCGCCGCCACCGTAGCCGCCGCCGCCGCCGCCACGGCCACCGCCGTAACCACCGCGACCGCCACCACGGCCGCCACCATAACGGCCGCCACCGCGACCACCACCACCACCATAGCGAGCCATCTCCTCTAGCTTCGGATCAATCTCCTGCTTGGCCTCGCGCAGAATGTCAAGCAGCTCGCGTGCCTGCTTGGCATTCTCCATGGTGAAATAGGTAATAGATGTGCCAGTGGCGCCACCACGACCTGTGCGACCAATACGATGCACGTAGTCCTAAGGGCAAGAAATGCGAATGCAGCACCGTCGTTAGCAGGTAGATACGGCTACACCAAGCAACCAACAAGGCAGGCGTACGCTGCTTGTACGTGTGCGCATGCGTGCTTACCTCAACATTCTTGGGAAAGTCGTAGTTGAGCACGTACTTGACATCCTTGACATCTGCATTGACGAGCGAGCAAGAGAAACAGCCGCAGCAATGTTAGCTATGGCTTCAATGTTGCCGCTCCGTCGGCTGCCCATGCACACAGAGCCGTGCCAATGATGCTGTTTCTGGAGCGCCTCCACTTAGGCCCAACCGGCTCACAGAGTTGACCCACCGTGCAAGAGTAAACGTGCCTACTAGACACAATTGCACGGCGGATCCTGCGATCGGTGGAGTCTGCACATTAAAAGGCGCGATGGCGCGCTTTCAAACTAATTGCAGGAAGCGCTCAAGCAGACACTAGACTGCCATGACTACAGTCGGGCAAGCAGCCGACCTACGCTTGGCTAGACACGCACGTGTGCGTGCGTGCGTGCTGTAAGATAGCGTAAAGGACGACTGTAAACACCATCGGCTACGTCGCTGATCAACGTGGACGTAGCCGATGGCGTGCGCCGCACAGGTATCGGGCTGAGCACACATAGGCGCAGCTACCATGCAGCTGGCGACGTGCTCGACCGACCGTAAGCTGTCAAAAGCAGGCTGTTGTGTGCAAAAACAAGCGGGCCAACGGTGTTTGTGGCGGGCGATGATCGATGGTACGCGGGCGCTGCGCTCGCAAAAATACATTACCAAGTCCACGGCTAGCCACGTCGGTAGCCACCATGATGGGGCTCCGGCCGTTACGGAACTCTGCCAGCACCCAGTCGCGCTCGCTCTGCGACTTGTCGCCGTGAATAGCAAGCGCCGGCCAGCCATCCTGACGAAGCGCGCGCGTCACATCATCGGCAGTACGCTTTGTGGCTGTGAAGATGATGGTCTTGTTCTCGCGCTGGTCCATGATGCGCTCCAGGTCCTTGACCAGACTGAGGGTGGACGTTACGGGTTAGCATCGCGCAAAGTGCAGGAGGAGCACAGTGCATCGTCGTGCAGACTTACAGGCCACGCTTCTCAAACTCGGTGGTGACGAACACCTTTTGCGTAATGTTGTGGCTGGCCGACAGATCCAGCGAGCCAATGTTGACCTGAATATAGTACTTCAAAAAGTCTTCGGCCAGGCGACGCACTTCCTTTGGCCAGGTGGCGCTCCACATGAGCGTCTGGCGATCGGGACGAATCTGGTCCACAATCTTGCGAATCTGCGGCTCAAAGCCCATGTCAAGCATACGATCGGCCTCGTCAAGCACCAGGTAGGTAACGCGACGCAAGTTTGTCTTGCCCGACTCGAGCATATCGATCAGACGACCTGGCGTGGCAATGCAAATTTCTACGCCACGCTGCAGATCGCGAATCTGCGGACCCTTGGGCACGCCGCCGTAGATGCAGGTATTCTTGATGCGGCTGGACGAGCCAAAACGGCTGCATTCATCGCGAATCTGCACCGCCAGCTCACGCGTCGGTGCAAGAATAAGTACGATTGGGCCATCGCCCGGCTGCAGGAAAGGCTGGGCGTTGATGTGGACAATCGACGGCAGACAGTAGGCCAGCGTCTTGCCGGAGCCCGTCTCGGCGATACCGACCATGTCGCGGCCGGAGAGCGCCATGGGCCAGCCCTGCGCCTGAATAGACGTGGGCTCCTTGAAGCCAAGCGCAAGCACCTCCTTGAGCACATAGGAGGGGAACGAAGCCTCCTCAAAGCTGGACACCGGCTTTGGAATGTCCGTACCGTACACCGTCATCTGGTGCTTGGTGCGGAACGCGGCGATCTCGTCATCGGAGCGCATGGTCACGTCGGGATGCTCCTTGTAGAAGTTCTTCTCAAACTTGGGAAGTGCTTCCAGATCCCAGGTGGGCTTGCGCAGGGCATTGCCAAGTGCACCCATGCGGTCGCCACCGCCGCCGTAGCCGCCGCCGCCACCGCCGTAGCCGCCACCACCGCCACCATAGCCGCCACCGTAGCCTCCGCCACCGTAGCCGCCGCCGCCGCCGCCGCCGTAGCCACCGCCGTAGCTGCCATAGCTGCCACCGCCTGCACCTCCGTAGCTAGCGCCGGCATTGGCGCCACCATAGGACGACGGACCGCTATAGCTGCGTTACGCGAAAGAAAAAGAGATGGATTAGCGGATCCGTGGACACAAAGTGCACACAGCACGACGGCGTGTTTCTCTGCCTGCACGTCTATTGTGCGTCTGGCTGTCACTTACTCTTTCCGATCGCGACGGCTGTCGGCGTCGTAGCTGCGATCGCCACCTCGATCGTAGTGGCTCATGCTGATGTGTGTGCACGCTCGTGTGCCTAGAGATGAGATGCTGCACGCGTTGCTGCACAGCGCTTAGAGTAAACGAGCAGGAGACAGGAACAAGCGGCCGATCCGAGAAGAGACAGGTAGAGAACGGGCGGACGGTGAGGTTTCGGTCGGGCGTGATGATGGAAAGAGAGGCGCTGTATGCGCGTTGGCTGTGAGGAAAAAGGATAAAAAGAATCAGAACTGCAAAGTGTGTGCACCAATGGGCCGCCCATTCGACACGCCACGATTTATTTAGCACATGGCGCAGCGGCCAACCAGCCAGGCCGATATGCATCCTTGTAGACCACAGGAGCAGCGAAAAGCTCGATAAACTAGGGCACGCTTGGCGCGATAAGCGCCGGATCAAGCGACGGCAGACGCACAGACCTACTTCCTGGTCGGCAATGTTCTGCTTGGCGGCAAACCGCTTGTACTCGTCCAGAATCGACGACAACGACCAGTTCTATGCGTATATGCACGGTAAGCGCCACTATCCCGTGGGTGGGCAATGTGCACGCCTACCTGGAGCTTACGCAAGCAGCCCACCAGACAACCAACGCGATGCTGTCACGCGACCAAAGCATGGCGCGTTAGCAAAGTGACGTTGATGGTCGCGTTGGCCGCTTACCTTGCCCTTGTTGCAGTGCACTAGCATCGGATGATTATTGACGTCTATCGTGTATGCAGCAAGCATAGCGTCGACATACAGCATACATGCCATAAGAATCATGTAGGCGTACAGCAGCCTACGATGGCGCTCACCTAGCATCTTGGCCAATGCATCGGCCACCTTGGCTGGATCCATTTCGGTAAACGGCTCCTATGCATGCATGGACATAAGCATGGCGCCAAGTGCACGCTACCCAATGCTACGCTGGCTACCTTGTTGCCGGCCGTGCGGTACTGGTAAAAGGCAATGCCATTGCTCTGCAGCCACGCAAGCATCTCCTGCGGGTAGTCTTCCTTGGCAACAAACCTGCCGCCATCGTCGTCGCCATCACCGCGCACTTGGTCAGCGGACCAAACGTTGCTCGACTGGTACGCCAACCAGCGCCTACAGAATCGACTTGAGTCCTAGCTTTTTGAGAAAGCGGTAGTTTTTTGGATTGGGATGACCAGACCGGTAAATGCCCGCTTCAACCAGGGCGAAATTCAGCGGCGGCACCAGCGGCTGGTTGTGGTCGCGGTCCTCGCCGGTCGTCTCGTCAAGCACAGGCGCCTGCATACTGACGGCAGACGTCTCTGATGGCAGTGGCAGTGGCGATAAGGAAAGAGTGCGGTGCTTGTGACATCAGTGACTATGGCGCTCCTCCTTTTCCGGCCTCCTCGATTCGTCTCATCACGCTCCTTCTCTCTCTCTCTCTCTCTCTCTCTCTCTCTCTCTGCCACTCCAGTCTGCCCGCACTACGCGGACCACCCGATTGCACTGCACGTCAGGCCCAGGCTCTGGCCTTGCTCTTTTCTTTGACCGCTGACACGGTATTGCTTGGCGGCTGACCAAGTCACTACCCACCTTTTGCAGCCTTTCATCGAATCCCAGTCGTCATGGCACAGGCTGAGCGTGAAGCGCGTGAGCTGTTGGCCAAGGCAGACAAGCGCGCCAGTCACACGGGCTGGTTTGGCGGCAACAAGTATGATGAGGCTGCCGAACTTTACGGTCGCGCGGCCAATCAGTTCAAGCTGGCCAAGCTGTGTGAGTGTTTTGATGCGACTGGTGGCCGTGCTGCTGGCAAACTCATGGACCTGTACGGGCGGGCGGGCGACCTACCATGGCGCTATAGGGAAGGAGGCGGGCGACGCGTTCTTTCGCCAGGCCGACATGCAAATGCGCCTTCAAGAACGCGACGAAGCAGCACCTACGTTTGTAGCTGCGTCAAAATGCTACAAAAAATGCAACCCTGAAGGTAGATGGCAACGGCACTGCAGTGCCCTTCAAGTCGCGCACTGACCAGCTGTGGCGACGCAATGACCATGGCGATGCCGTAGACGCTGTGTCTGCGCTCAAGATGGCGATAGAGATTTTGACCGAGCGCGGTCGCTTCCATGCGGCTGCGGCCCACCAAAAGGAGATTGCGCAAATCTACGAAGCCGATTTGATCAACGTGGAGGGTGCCATGCAGGCGTACCAGCTGGCGGCCGACTGGTACGGCGGCGAAGAGGCTACCGCGTAAGTGCCATCTGCTGTTTCGGGCCAGGACCACGCTCGGTGCTTACACGCCTGACGGACGGCCTTTGGCGCTTTCAGCCAGGCCAACGCCTGCCTGCTCAAGGTGGCCGAATTTGCGGCCCAGTTGGAGCAGTACGAGCGGGCCATTGAAAAGTTTGAGCAGGTTGCGCAAGCCAACGTCGACAACCAGCTGACCAAATGGTCGCTCAAGGACTATTTTCTCAAAGCAGGATTGTGTCATCTCTGCGCGGGGGTACGCACGACGCTAGGCTTGGCGCTGGCTTGGTGGTGATGCTCATGTGCATGTTGCCATGCTTTGTCACGGCAGGATACCGTCGGGTTGCGGCGCGCGCTCGAGTGTTACCAGGACATGGACCCGACCTTTAGCGGCACACGCGAGTTCAAGTTTCTGCAGGCACGTTGGCGTGCGCCTGTGACCCTTATCGTTTGCTAATCCGACGATTACGTGCGCCGACCCGTAGAACCTTGCCGAGGCTGTGGACGCGGGCGATGTGGAGCACTTCACCAGTCATGTGGTCGATTACGACCATCTAACAAAACTGGATCCATGGAAGACAAGTATTTTGCTGCGCGTGAAGAAGGCCATCAACGAGGAGCCGGCCCTCATGTAGCCTCCTCTGGCTGATCAGACAACGCTTTGTTCCGTGCACTGATGCTGCTGCGCAGCTGATACGTACCTGCGAGTAAACACGACGCTTTCCCATTCGAGCGCCAAGACTGCGCTTTATTGCCCAGTAGGCGCTTGTTCGCAGGTATTCGCTATGCGCGCACGTGCACGTGGATATGTGCTACGGCCGCCAAGACTCGTCGCCTAGTGATAGACGATCCGCATGCGCCGTACGCAAATGATACTCGCTGCGCAACGGTGTATAGTCGTTCACGAACGCTTCGACCACGGCGCTATCGCTCGGTGCCGCAGTGGCCGATGCGAGAAACTGTTCCCAGCGATCATCTGATGCAATGTCTGCCTGTGTAGCCAGTGAGCGCAGCTGCTTGAGCAGCGCATTTGCCGAAAAGCGCTATCGCCCATGCACCATTTGATTAGCCCCTCGGTGACGAAAGGCTGCAGCCACCTCCACTGCGCCCACCTTGGCCGCGTCCAGTCGGCGCTCGTCCAGAGTGGCCAGCTCACGCCGCGTCTCCCAATAGGCGGCCTGCATGCCGGCGATGCGCGTCCGTATCCGCGCCAGCTCTGCCTCCTTGGCCAGCGTCTTTTCTGTTTCGTTCATCGTGCGTCAGCGATAGACGGCAAAAGCGGCAACAACAGTCGCGTGGCTGGTCGCTCACCGGCCAGCTCCCGGTTACCCTGGTGCAGCTCGGCCAGAAACGCATGCGCGCTGCGCACTGACGGCGCACGGTGCAGTTGCTGCTGCAGCATATCGTCCGAAGCTGCTATGCACTCCAATTCCTCCACACTAGCAGACATGCCGTCATCATTGTGTGTGTGTGTGTGTCCGTTGTCATGGTCGCCGTGCCATGGCGTAGCGTCTGTAGCGTTAATGACGTGCAACAAATCAACAGCAGCCGGCGTACCTGAGCGCAGCGAGAAAGGCAAACTCGTCGCCTTCCGAGGTGGCCTCTGGCGGTGGCTGGCTGGTCATCAGGTGCAAGGAGAAAGAGGTGGTGCTGCGTTGCTGGTCTCAATACCAGCGGCCTGGCCACGCCGGTAGACCTAAACAAAATGTGGTGCTAATAGCATGCGTGCACAGCCGAGTCCCCACTCGGACAAATGCAAGCGGATATGTAGCCATGACACTTGGAGCGGCGGGTAGAGCGGCTCGGCGTCCGTTCCTGGTTAAATAAGGCGTCGCTGCACATCGCCAGCGCTTGCTTGGTGTGCAGCTTCAATTCACACTCTGTACTCGTTTCCAGCCCACGTTTACCCATTCCTGCTCGCTCTGTTGCAAGCCAACGTAACGACCTGGCAGCCATTCCTTCCACGCTCCTACTGCTTCGTAACCAATGTCTGGGGGGGTGCTGGGCACGACAGGACAACAGGCGGCCGACAGTCACGATAGCGGCGACCGCGGAGGTGGTCAGCAGGAAGCCCCAGCCGCTCCGCCGCTATGGCACTCTTCAGTCGCTGTTCCCCACGATGCAGCCCGATACCAGCATCCGCTTGCACACGCCGACACCACGACACCGCTGCTAGCGCCATACAGCGTTGCTGCTTCCTCCTCTTCCGAGTCAAACGGCCAAGCATGTCGAATATGCATCGAGGACGACGGCGACAAGCCCGTGGAGCGCGTACGCTTCTCCTTCCGCACGCTCCTCAAATACATGGGTCCCGGATGGCTGATGTACGCCAGAGAGGTGGCGCCCATACTGGCTGGTGCTAACGTGTGTGTACACCCCCTGCAGGTCTATTGCCTACTTGGATCCGGGCAATCTCGAGTCGAACCTACAGGCAGGCGCGGTAGCCGGCTACAGGTGCGTGAGCAATAAGATATGCGGCAGATGGCCGCAAGACTGCTAATGCGCCTCTATGACAGCTTGCTCTGGGTACTGTTTTGGTCGCATGCCATTGGGCTGGTTTTTCAGATTCTAGCGGCTCGTCTTGGCATTGTCACGCGACGACATTTGGCGGAGCACGTGCGCGCACGCTATTCACCATGCATCGCAACCATCCTCTGGCTCACCACCGAAGTAGCGCTTATTTCAGCGGATGTGCAGGAAGTGATTGGCACCGCTATTGCACTGCAAGTGCTCTTTCACATGCCTGTCTGGCTGAGCATTACGCTGACCACGCTCAACATACCCATGATGATGTTGATTGAGTGGCTTGGTCGCCGTGGTAGCAACAGCGGTGGTGGTAAGCAGATAGAGTGGTGCTTTGCAGCAGCGATCGGCCTGATGGCGGCCTGTTTCTTTTGGGCCATGGGTCTATCACAGCCAAAGGTCTCTGAGATGCTGGTGGGCTGGCTCGTGCCCAGCATGCCAGATGGTGCACGCATACAGGCTGTCGGCCTGTTAGGAGCCAGTGAGTACTTGACAGCGCATACATACGGTCTTTAGCTAACTATCGTCTACACCACAGTCATCATGCCACACAACATTTACCTTCATTCGGCGCTAGTTCAGCCTGCCAAACAGGAGCCTATTCTCCCTGACAATGCTTCTGTCAGCAGTCAGGACAACGACACGCCATGCTCAGATGAAAGTCGGGCACGCCGACGTGCCATGACGGCTGAGGCCAACTATTATCTGGCAGTAGAGTCTGGCGTGACGCTATTTGTATCGTTTCTCATCAACGGCGCCATCCTTGTCACGTTTGCATGCGCCTTTCACCAGGCAGTATCACTGCCAGACTTGCTGGCGCTGACCGCCGATGGCCAACTGCCCGGACTCTACGAAGCGGCTAGCGTTCTGGAACACGTTCTTGGCTACATTGGCCCTATACTATGGGGCGTGGGTCTATTGGCCGCAAGCCAGACGGCCACTATGACAGTCACCGTGTCTGGACAGCGCATCCTGGACGGTTTCTGGCATACACGCATCAAAGCCTGGCAGCGGATCGCCGGCACACGCATGATTGCCGCGGTGCCGACGCTGATAGTGAGCTGGTACTTTGCCAATCGGCTGGACGATTTCAGCGAGTGGCTCAATGTGGTCCAGAGCATCTGTCTTCCGGCAGCGCTCATCCCACTCCTGCGTCTGACCGATTCCAAGGCTGTCATGGGCGAGTTTCGCAATGGCCCCTGGCTGCGCGCTATCAGCTGGCTTCTGATGGTACTGATTGTCCTGCTGAACGGCGTGGTGCTGATCGAGTGGTTTGACCGTGAGCAGCAGCCATACTCTTACAAGCGTATCCTTGTTGGCTTGCTGGCCATTGGCGCTGCTGTTGCCTACTTGTACTTTTACTGGTATGTTGCTCAGGTGCCGACCGATTCGGTGCCTGATCCGTCATGGCTGGCACCCTCGCGCTTTAACAGCAGCATCAACGCCGCTGATCCGGTCGACCGGCAGCCATGCAAGCGCCAGCGTGTGTCTACCTATGGTGCACTGGCTGGCGACGACTGCACAGCAAACTACGCGTCGTCTGCCAGTGTCTAGCGGGTGCAAGCGTGCTTGTATGTGTTCTTTCCTCATCTGTGCTATGTGTATCGTTAATAACTGTACAGCCACCGTGGCAATTCAAACGCAAGTGTGTCGTCGGACAGAAAAAAGCTGGCATGTGCTCCGCCAATCCGCACGCAGCGCAGCAGACCGCCTCTTGTGTGCGTGTAATCTACGGCTGCTTTTCTTTTGCTTGCGATCCACCTCGCTTTGACGCATTCCGTCCATCTGTCTGCCCGCCGATCGTCGTGCACGTGTCCTCTCGGGATCCTTCATCATGAACACTAGCACTGTGCTGCTTGATACCACCGGCGACAACCAGGTGTGCTCGGCGGAGCGAGCGAGCGGCGGCGGCGGCCCAGCCTGACCAGGATACTGACGACGCGCTTGCCTGCTTCTTTCGGCCAGATCGCTGAGCTGTCTGCCATCCTGGTGCAGCTCAAGGGCGAGTCTGATGCGGTGGCAGCCAAGGCGCTGGAGGTGCGCATGAAGCCGCTGCTCAAGGGCAAGGACATTGAGGAGGTCCACTCGGTACTGGTGGAGGAGGCCGCCACGCTTCTGGTCGCGGCTGACAAGGGTAGGTGTTGCATTTTTGTGTGCTGGCGGTGTGCGGCGTCAACGGTGACTGATGGCAGATACATTTGCGCACGGACAGACCTGGAGGGCACCTTCAACCTGGTGCTGACTGTGCTGAGGACTGCCAGCGAGGAAAAGATCGATGCATTCACCACCTGCATTCTCGAGACGATCGAAAAAAGCGAGATTGAGCGCACTGCGGCCAAGCTCAAGATGTAAGTAGTGGCGTAACCGATCGTACAGTACACGGGCTGACATGATGCGGCCGTATGTCCGTAGTCTTTCCAACCTGTTCAACGCGCTTGCGCCCACGTCGGCGCTTCGTGCTCGCGTCTTCCAGTCGCTGGTTCTGGTGGCTGAGCAGACGGGTGCCATAAGCGCTATCGTTCCCCAGCTGCCGCATCTGGACGCGTGGATGGCCGAGTGGTCGCTGGAGACCGAGAAGCGCTGCGAGCTGTACCTGCAGATCAGCAAGGCACTCGGCGCCGGTGGTTTCACGTAGGTGTCTGCCGTTGATGTCGCCTTTGGAGTGCATTTGCTCACGCTGACTACGCCTACATTTTGCAACGCGATCACTTGTAGCGAGCAGGCGTTTGCCCTGCGTCGCAAGTACCTGAGCATGCTGCCAGAGTCTGCCTACGGCGCGGCCAAGGAGTCGATTGTGGCCATTATTGCGGATGCTATCCAGACGCCCAGCTTCTACGCCTTTGAGGAGTTGGCTAGCTTCCCGAGCGTAAAGTACCTGTCCAAGGAGCCAGCTGGCCAGCTGCTGACCATTCTGGTGGACAGCAGTGTGTCCGAGTACCGCGATTTCATCGGTGCCAACGACAGCGCCATCAAGGCGCTGGGTCTGGCCGAGGAGGAGGTGCTGCGCAAGATGCGTACGCTTGCGCTGGCTTCCATTGGCGCGGAGCGTCTGGGTGTGGCCATCCCCTATGCCGACATTGCCAAGGCGCTTGAGGTGGAGACGGACGAGGTGGAGATCTGGGTGATTGATGGTGAGCGGCCGCGCGAACACTGTAAGCCTCGTTAGCGAAGCTGACATGCGCGATCGACTGTGCGACACCAATGCTAGCAATCCGCGCTGGCCTGGTTGAGGCGCGTCTGGATCAGCTCAAGGAGACGGCCACCATCAGGTAGGATGGCGAGTGGCTAGGCAGTATTAGTTCACTAGAGTGTCTGACATGTGGATTTTACGCTGCCCAAACAGCCGGTCGACCTACCGCGTATTTGGTCAGCGTGAGTGGCAACTTCTGGGTAGCCGGCTACACGCCTGGCGCGACTCGCTCTCCTCTGTGCTGTCGACGGTAGCAAATGCACGCGCCGGCAACACTGCGTCCAACCCTACCGCCTAGACGTCCTGGAACGTATGCAGCGGTCTGTAAACGCAAACAGACATATGCAATCGCGACCAGCGACAAATGGGTCATCATTGCCCGAGACGTAGCCACGGCGGACGTCTGTATGGCATGATGGCGCATCTGACGGCTGATTTGCAAGCAGTGCGTGTGGACAACGAGCGGTGGATTGAAGCCTGGTAACAAATAAAAGTGGGCAGAGCGGTTACTTTGTCATCAATGCCGTGATGCACACACTAACAGAACAAGTTCAGCCTGTCTCGTACTCCAATGCTCCGCATTCATGTATTTCATCAATCGGTTCACTGCATGCTGTATGTAGTGAGACACATTGTGTCGATATTGACGATTCTTGCGCCAAAGCACGCCGTCGTATTCACCAAAGACAAACGCGCCCAAAAGGTACACTTTGAGGTATGAAGGTATATTCGCGGAAAGCACAATAGCACAGCCATCCACTATCGTTGGCGTATTTGCCACGTTCAGGCTTGTGCCAGTATGCGTGTAGGCATTGTTTGCCCATTGGCGGTTACAGCATGACAGAGCACTGCCATGTAGAGCACCTTGCACGTTGTTGTTCATGGTGCGCTTAAACCACCACCTTCAACTTCCTTACTCAGACTTTGCACGAGTTTGCCCTGATGAATGCAAAACTTCATCTGCTATCCACCTCGCGCGACGACATAAAGCGCCTTGCCGGCGCAAATGGCCCTTGCGCCCTCTGTACATTTGCCGTCTTTTACATCTTCTTGTTTCAGCGTCGTTTACGATAACTCGGTCACAGCGATCCGTCAAATATCAGTCACAGTATCATGCGCACCATCTCTTTGAAAGTGTTGCTTGTGGTGACTGCCACCGTGCTAGGATGCAGCAGCAGCTTACACGCTGGTCCATCGCGTATGCTTGCTTGGGCAGATAAAAGTGTGCGCCGTCCTGCCTGGCTTGAGATTCCCAATGTTACCATCGAGCAAGAGCTATTGCCGACATACCGACATACATACATTGCTCGCGTAAAATATCAAGGTCAAACAGGGTTGCTCACGTGTAGCTCACATGAAGGGGTATTATCACAGATAAAGCATATCGCCAAGGTAGGCAATCTGGTGCACTGCAAAAGTGCCAGCATGCTCAACATGTACTCCCGGTGTAGCATATCCCCGCGAATGTTCCAAACAGATATGGCCCCTCTCCGATATCCAGCGAGTCATTTGCACAGCTAAAGGTAGCCACCGTGACGAACGGCCACTATTGTGCCATTGCCACATGACCAAGATGCATCAGTTTGAGGGAATATCTGCGGCACATGACTCCCAAGGAAAAGGACCGATTTCTGCCGCCCATTATCGTGCAAGTCGTATTGGGTACGTGCCAAGATCTGTTATTCTGAGCAAGGCGGCCTATTCTCATCGCTGCTTTGACCCGCATAGCACTGCAGTATCTGGATACCATATCGTTTGTCCATGAAAAAATCAGCCTAGATAGTAGGCATTCTTTACGCGCGTACCGCATCGGCATCCACCGATATCTTACACAATGCTCCTAACCGTGCGCAGATATCATGATTCGCAAGGATATGGCAGAAATAGTGCCACAAGTTGTTATTACGGATCTGCATCTGGTGTCGGGAGTTTACAAGTATTCGGATTCCAGCATTTTCCTGGACAGCCCGCTTGGAGGACGATCCGAAAAGGCTTCGTACGAGCGTGGCTATCGGCCGCCCGAGGACTATGACTTTTCTCAGCTGGTCGACCAGCGCAAGCGCCTTTCCTGGATGCTCGGCGCAACCATCTATGCTGCGTTGACTGGCCATCCGCCCTATGGTTTTGCCTTTTCTCTGAATGACGTCAACCCCTGGACGGAGAGAAAACTGAGCAGCGTAATGCTAAACCTGATAACCTGGAAGCAAAACTCGTATCCGCCTATAACGACATCGCATAATCGCCCGCTGCTCAGGCTAATGGAAACACTCATGACGTGCGAAGCCGATAAAAGACTAACCATAAGCAGGCTAGATCCAACGCTGCTACCGGAGCTTGCAGACAGCAGCGACCTCAAGGCAAAGAATAAGCCTGGTCCTCTGAGTATGTGGTCCCTTTTTCGATCAATAGCGGCCAACGTAAACCCATTCTATAGAAAACAGACGAAACCAGCCCAAGCTTGACGGTCGAATACGCATAGGCCAATACTGTGTAGCGTAATAAAACTGATATGAGGCGCAGTGCATTACCAGCATGAACAGACCGCCGTCTGCTGCGTGTGCCCGCACAACTGCACTGTTGCGGGTAAGGTCAGGCCATGTTTGCGGCAGCATTGGTTTTATTGCCAGGTTGCTAATGCAGTAGTCTTGGCGATAGTCCAGAGGCTATTGTTGCGACTACACGGTCGAATCAGGCGATGCAGTCGCCTCACCGTCAGCCACCAAGGCATATTCGGCCATTACGCACAGATGGTCGCTGGAATAGACCCGGTTTGGCAGGCCAGGCTGGCACATGGCCTCGTCTGGTAGCCGAAGTAGCTGAAGCAGTCGTGCCTTGGGCGCCTGTTCATCCTGCACCTGCATCACATAGTCCAGCAGGACAATCAGC
>KZ992735.1:0-18479 GCA_003614735.1 Thamnocephalis sphaerospora | reverse complement strand
CATACCGCAACGTCATTCACTGAAAAGTCAAAGGGCGCTATTGTGACTGAGCGCACCAATGGAAAAGGTAGGCGTACAAGTAGCAAGGCGTTGAACTGCATGCACACGTTCACGCTGAATCAACGCTGAGTGTGACACCGACGCTAACAGGCCGCCAGTTTGTCATTTAGATACTACAGACACGAGTGTACGCTTGATCCTGTATCTACTATGCGTGTTTTTCCGAGTTACGTCTGTAGATTAGTTGCTTGCGGTGTGAAAGTATACGGCATGCAACATCATTGCCGTCAAGCACCACACCAACACCAGGATGAGCGATTACGATGCCACCGTAAAGACATGTCGCTGAATAGCTACATGGTCAATCTACCTCGCCCAAAAACCCAATAGACGCATCGTATCGTCGCTCGAATGCTGTAAGAGTAATCGCTAAGCAAACGGCCCTTCTCTTGATATTGCTTGCAGGGACCATGGTGTGACCCGTGCGGGTGCATGGTGCCGTAAATCGTAGGAGCCGATGCTATTTCTACCACATTTTGACTAAAGTATCAGCGTAGTGCCGGATCCTGAGGATGCCGATGCCGGATAGAATGATCTTGGGGGCCAAGAGGTCTGTCGCTGTACGGAAGGGTGTTACAAACCTATGCCGACGAAAAAACACTGTCCTTGCTATTTAGCCGCCTCTCTTTATCATCCGGCTGACTTTGATGCGCCTGGTACACAGCAAACATTGTGGTGCTGGAGCGCACAAAAGTGTGAGCGAATGTTGCGTCCGACTCGGGTATTTGGAATGCAACGCCACCAACGACAGTCTTTGATGCGTAAAGGCGGCAATGTCTCCCGGCGGCCTTTATTGCATGCACCCCTCTCTTGGAATTCCGTAGCACCATGTCTGCGTGCTGTTCTCGGCCTGCACCAGCCAAGCACGCCTTGTCCCTTTTCTCCGTAAACACTCGTCATTCTGCGTCTTCATCTGCGTTTGACTGCATTCTCCATGCGTGCACTTGCGCTCTTGCCATTATGTGCACTGGTGCACACTGTAAATCTCGTGGCGGCCAGGGCAGAGGTAAGCTCACACTCTGGCTTGTGGAATGACCGTCCACATGCGTGTCAGCTTGCGTGCACACGACTCACGAGGAAACGCAAAAGTCATGCAAAGCGTTGGCTGAACTAACAGTCAATTGCGCGCCGGTTTTTGATGTCACATACAAGAGCCACACTGTAATAACGAAACTCAGCCAGAGCGAATGTCTGCCAAGCGCTAGCGAATGCCAGGACCACCAAACCACGCATCCTGATGCGCTTTCTCATATCGGCGCTAGCTTGCAGAATGTCTTTCATTTGCAATGGGCACAGCAAGTCAAAGAGGGCGTTGCAGAGGTGCACGGCTGGATTCAAAGCGGCGTTGAAAAGACTGGCCTAGACCAGCTTGTCGATGCAGAGACTGTCGGCGATCGACTGGCAGAAGCACGTAGCTGGATCCAAAGCGGCGTTGAGAAGGCCGGTGTCGATCAACTTATTGACGCGGAGGCCATCGGCGACCGGCTGGCGGAGGCGAGCACCTGGATCCAAAATAGCGCCGTAAAGGCTGGTGTAAGCCAGCTTATTGATTCAAAGGCCATTGGCGACCGACTGGCTGAGGCACGTGATTTGATCCAAAGTGGCGTTGAGAAAGCTGGCCTAGACCAGCTTATTGACGCGGAAGCTGTCAGTGGCCGCTTGGCAGAGGCGCGTGCCTGGATCCAGAATAGCGCTGAAAGGACTGGTATAGATCAACTCATCGACGCGGAGACTATTGGCAACCGACTGGCGGAGGCGCGTGGTTGGATTCAAAGTGGCGTTGAAAGGACTGGTTTGCATGAGATATCCGCGAAGCGCGTCCAGCAATCCTTCGACGGGCTGAGCGATTGGATCCAAAACTGGGCCTCCCAGGCTAAAGCGCATGGATTTACGCATGGGAAACATGCCAGGAGTTTTTTCAAAAGGCTATTTCACCAGATGCTGGGCTGGGTCAAGGCGTTTGGCGCGTACAGCCCCATATCTATGAAGGACATGCGAAACTGGGCCACAGGCCTGCTGACGATGATTGGCATGCAGCATGTCATTGACGTGCAAGGAGTCAATGACTTTTTCGCCAGGGCACACGGCTGGGTTAGGAATTGGAATAGAGAATACAGGATGAAGCGATTTGCCGTGATGCAGGATATCGAGGACAAACTCTCCAGGGCACGCCGCTCCGCCCTAGACTGGACTGGAAAAAACATACCCCGCGGGCTTGCTAAAGTACGGGAGATCACGGAGAGCATTCAGAGGATGCAAACCTGGATACTAAGCCGAATTCGCGGTGTCGATGTGAGCAGCTACACTAGAGCGCTGGGCATCAACGTAGTCGTCTCGCGGCTGTTCGACTGGGTGCTAAACTGGCACAGAAACCAAAAAGCAAAGTGGGCTGCCAGAGCGTCAGAGGTCGCGAGTAGCTTGGCAAGAGTGCTTGGCTGGCTTCGAGGCAAGATCAGCGAAGCTAAACAAAACGCATATGCTTTCACGCAGCTGCCCGTCCCAGCCCAAAAAATGCTGCAGAGCATACTGGCCATGATTGTAGTACAGCAGTACAGGACAGATACGAGAGGCATGGCATGGATGGCGATGGATCTCCTTTGCATGATCGATCCTGGCTGGTGCACCTACGGCACGAGGCGCGTTCTTGGCGATCTACTCTTATCGCCAGAGTTTACGCACATGTGCAACGATATCAAGCGGCTCTTTAGCATCATCCTTGACTATCTGCAGAACGGCACGGATATCAAGTTGATGGCCAACGAGTCCTGGCCACTCTTGGTGCGCTCATTTCACCATTTAATCGCGGCTATTGGGAAAGCAGCACAGAGAAATTTCCTGCCTATGACTAGAATCTTTGTTCGCCGCGTCATCCGAAACTATTTCGCCGATAGTCATTGTCACTAGTCGTGCATGGCTCTGTGCATGTTTAGCGACCAAGCTAATATGCCGGCCAAGCAATTTACGACAGCGTTGTCGGCGCTTTTCGTGTTGGTACACGTTAGAGCTGCATTGCTCATCCGAGATCATGTGCGATGCAACGGCGACCCAGCGCGGCATCTGCTTTTACTCTTCATTATTCTATAAACTCCCCAAATAGCTTGGACCTCGAAGGATAAGACTGGGTCTATTTTGCATTCACAGCGCTCTTTAATAGTCCCGTTTATTTACGCTACTGTTCACGCTACGCCGGTGACCAAACAGTGGCAGACTACGCGAGGCCTTACAGCCATGTGTCCAGACACCCACCGTGTATTCACCAAGGCCGTATAATCAGGAGGACAATTAGCGCTGCGATTGCGCCGATAGCGTTGACGATGCCCCAGCGCTTCAGTGTTGCATGCTTGCTAAGTATCCACACCGATCCGACAAGCCATATGGGCGGAAAAAGGAAGCCAAACAAAAAGGTGAACATGGGCGCTGGGTATCGGCGCCAGATTGACTGTTTGCGTTCAATAGACTCGTTCATGGCGCGATAGTCATCAGGCGACATTGGCCGGTCTATTGTGTGCTGCGGCTCCTGAGAATCGTACCGGTAATGCGGGCTGTGCCACGTAGCCGTTTTATCGTAGTCTACGCGTGCATCTTTAGACTGCCTGTGCTGTGCTGTGTCTGTGCGTGGCGGCAGGGGTGGCACTGCATGAGACGCAGTCAGTTGGGATAGTGGCGGTATTTGAGGCTTGTCCGTACCGTAAGATCCAACGGCATACTTTGGTTTGGTGTGGTGCGGCTGGTATTCACTGTCACTGTCTGCCTGGATTGCGGCGACCTGTGCGTACGATGGAGGCTGGTCATGCTTGTCCTGGCCGGTGTTTACAAGGCCCTGAGAAGCGTCTTCTTTGCCAGTCGGGCTGTCGTGATCATAGCTGTCCTTGTACGCACTTTGCAGCGAAGGAAAACTGCCGGGCGTAGCCATGTGGCTGTCTTTGTCGGCAAAGGGGTTCTCCATGCCGAGTAGGTGTGTGCAGATGTAGATATCGAGCTGCGATTCGTAGAAGAGGCGCGGGAGGATCGACGTGAAGGAAATGGCGCGCTCAGCGGGCTATACGTCACCCTGGTTTTGTGGCTGATTCAGCATTGAGACAGCATACAGGTGAGCGTCTCTTGGTGAGACCGCCCAGTGATTACGGTGTAAAATGGTTTCAGGCATCGCACGCCCCACCAAGACGCTGAGCCGCGTAGTGTCGATATTGCAGCTTCATCCTCTTGCGTGGCATATGTTATCGAGCAATGAAGCGCACAAGCAAGATGGCATTTTGGCATTACCCTGTCAGGTAGTCTTTGCGCGAGTCGCCACATTTAGATCACGTATTATCGGCACCGCGCAAACAAAGTGGCAGGCGAACGCCAATAATTTTTATCGTAAACTGTTGGTGACCTGTGGTAGGACTCAGCCAGCACCTCAAGTGGCAGCCTGCAGCGTGGCAGTGTCAGTCACTCGCGGCAGCACCTGCAACCGGCGTGTCCCTGGTATATCGGCCCAAGTGCCTAGTACCTGTCGCGTGGCATAGTGTGCGTGTTAGCAGACGCACCCGTGGCGACACTGCTACGCGGCAACTTACATGGGCACGACGATAATCGCTACTATAGCCATGAGCAGAACAAAGTTGGCAAAGCACAGCGTACCCCAGAGACGCTCGCGCGGGTCTCTAGAAAAGCACCAGAACGACCCAGCGATCCAGAGTGGTGGTATGAGCCAGCCAAGTAGCCAAATAAACATGACAATTGGGAACCGGCGCTGCTTGATGGGCTCGTCTTGCTGTTGTGGGCCGCTGCTGCGAATCCAGCGTTCCTGGTCGCCTACAGCATCTCCGCAAGCAGGACTTTCGACGATGTTGAAGGGACCGCGAGAGTCGATCAAATACACGCCAGGTGGCAGGGGCACATTGCTTTCCCGTGCATCTCTCCGGGGAGACTGAAGGCCAGCGGCAAAGGTAGGCGGTGGTGATAGGTGGTGTTTGTACTGGGGCGTCGCAAAATGCAGCGGTGGCGGTGGGGATACATCTTGCTTTTGCGGGGGCGTTGAAAGAGACAGTGGCGCAGCGACCGGCATCCGCGGACTGCATGGGCCAGCACTGTGGATACCATACGGCCGTTTAAGTGGCGATGGCGGAATCTCGCCTGCGTAGACGTATTCGTGGGTTCTCCATGGCATAGGTGTGCTACTGCCGGATGCACTTTGGCGTGTGCTTCTTTCCGGCTCACGATCGCACGGATGCAATTTCTGACCTTTTGGTGTGTGATACGGCGAGGAAATGAAAAGGCCACCTTGGCTGGCGCTATTGTCGCTCGCATCGGACAGATAACACGGCCGGCCACTCGGTTGGCTCACGTAGGCGGTGATGTGATGCGGAGAGCGCGTGTCGTTGACCGTGTATGTGGGCGGCGGCGTTGGACAGCGTTCCTGTGCTCGCGTGTCGACCGGCGGACTGCGTGACGAGGACCAGTGATGCTGATATGGTGGCGTTATCGCTAGACTATCGACCGGGAGCGATCCTGCTTCTTGTACGTTCTCAGTGCCAGTTGGCGTGTCATGTCCCTCCGTCGTGTGTGCCTCATGAACTGGAGATGCTGCGGCGTCGTGAGTATGTACGGGTGCATCTGGTGTAGTGAGCGGCGAAAGCGCCGGCTTTGACGCCGATGGAATGACTAGAGACTCGGGACGGTCACTTTCCCACTGGTCTGGCGTACGGAATGGCTCATGGGAAGGCTCATACTCTGACGTGTCGGACGGCGTCGGTGACCGCGACGGTGCTTCGGCCTGAGGTGGGGTCGTGGATACCCAAGCGCCGGGAAGTCTGTGAAGCTCGTGGGCCGCCGATGATGCTTGCTCCTTAGCATCGGCAGCTACCACGGGGGCGGCTTTAGAGCGCCTCCTCACAGGCGTTAGATGCTTGTGCGACAGCGAATCTCGGCGCGAGTGCCGATGCTTATGCTTCTTTCCCATCTCTGGTACGCTTGGCCGCCAATCAAGCGCCGGTGATTTGTTACCGCTCTGCCAACAGCAGGCTTCGAGCTATAAAGTCGCCAGGATGTGGTATGCGGACAAGCAGCAGCCCGGAGCAGCACTGGGTCTGCACCGCTAGGTATGAACAGACTATGTCACTGGAGATGAAAAAAGGTGCGCTACCAGTGGGTCGTGCGCCGCCTGGGCATATCACTCATATTCTCATGTTTTTTCGTGGCATACGGTTAACCATGATGTCTTTGTTCCACCTGGCGCGCGCACTCAATCCCGCTGATTGGGCAGAACGCTTGAATACACTGACGACGGACAAAGCGGAGCGCAAAACGACGCTCACGCTTGCTGATACGGCGCTGACCGGCGCTGGCGGTCAGTAGTCTGCGGGCTACAGTAATTGTATAGACATAGCAAGAGTAATCATATGGCGCATGGGCGGTAAAAGTATTGGTGCTTGCCAGTAATGTTTAGGCGTTGCTCATCTGCCGTATCTGTCGGTATATTCACGCAAATACTGGTTAGAGCTCTTGCAGCTGGCATAGATGCCCGCAGAGACACGAACCGAGCGCCCAGCACAATACAGGTGATAAGCGTGAAGAACGCCATGACAAAGTCCAGCCAGGCCCAGAGCCGCACAATTGGATGCCGCGATGCAAGCCAGCATGCACCGAGGAACCAGAGGGCAGGAAAGAAGAAGCCGAGAATGAAGAGCCAGAATGTTGCCGGCAGACCGCAGCAGAGTGCAGGCGGGCTATCGTCACCATCTAGCTCGTCGGGATCAAAGCCACGGCTGTACACCGCGACCGGTTCGGCCAGGCTATCCGTATCAGGTTCTCGCCGCGGCTTGATGAACGTCTGTTCATCGTCGCTTGGTGGAATGTCGACTGCCGTTGAAGCATCGGCCTTTTCCGATTTGACTCTAGCTTCATGCTGACCAGACTCTGGATGGGGCGCCTTTAGACCGCCTTCGCCGTCTGCTATAGATAGGTGGCGGGTTAGCACGCACACATGTTTCCGCCATGCGGTCGGTGGCAGTGCGTACCCAAGTTTACGTTATACCAACCTTCTTGCGACGTCCGTGTACTGGCGGCACCAGCCTCATGAGCGGCAGGATGTGCTTTGCTGCTGCTACTGTTGCCTCCCGCATCTTGCCAGGCCGCCTGCTGTTCATTGGACGCATTATGCTGTCTGGCGCTTGCCAATACGGCATCGTCGTCGTCGTCGCCGCTTTCATGGTCACCAAAGATGTGACCGGCGTCCGGCCTAGGACGAGAGGACATTCGGCGGCCTAGGAGCGGGGTTTTGTTGCGTACGATTAATCGAGGCACGCGACCTCCGGGGCGTTTCCGATGCTGTGCCGATGAACCAAGAAGCGGAGTAGACTGTGCGCGCGGCAGCAGCGGTGCACGTTCAATGCTACCAGTATCTGGCGATTTTCTCCGACGTGCTCGTTTGCCTTTCGAGCCCTGCAATGGACGGGATGGGCGGGCGCTAAGCCCTGCACCTCGGTTGCTGTAGCTTTCGTGATTGTACAGCGCACCTGCCGTGGAGGCAGCCTTACTGTCTCCAACGCTATCATGGGAGACATGGTCGTTATTATCACGGTCAGTGCTAGTACGTGAGCTTCCCAGAGAATTGTCACGCGCTGGAAAGAAGCGGCCATAAGGGCGAAGTGACATGGCAGCAGCGGTAAAAAATCAACGCTGATGGCCGGCGTAAGGAGGGATGCACCGCAGATCAGCAATGCTGTGCCAACGATGGCCAGCCAATGCGAGCACACTGTATATCGGCTTGGTCTGGACTGCTGCACTCGCACTGCGGGGGAGAGGTATTGACGAAGCGACGGCAACAGGACAGAGCACCAACAAGAAGCGGGCAGGGTTGAAAGTGCAGCGGCCAGCGATGACGTGGACACGTGCGGACTGTGCCGTCATGTAAGGGTGTGGACAGAGTGTATACAGCCTTACGCGTGTGGATCTGTGCGTGTACGACCGACTGATGCTCCGTAATGCGTGTAGGAAATTTAGTGCGCACAGGCCATCGTAGCAGTCACGACAATGACAACGAGGATAGCGAAAACAAGCGCGCGCTTAAGCATCCACTACCCTGTGCTTGCCATCTTTCCGTCTGCTTAGTATGCACGCATAGCGGATAGCGTGTATGTGCTTGCCATGACAACATGCGAGTGCGCGCAAGAGAAGGTCATGGAAAGGGGTAATGCTGTACAGGGGCACTAATCAGGCGGGGTAATATCGACGCTTACCTGGTGTGACGTGCTGAACCAGGTGTATTGCTGGGCAAACGACAAGTGGTGTGCTAGCGGTCAAAGTATTGCGGTGATTTACAGATAGAATCAAGTGAGAATGCGGATGGTTGAATGTGAAGAATGTAAGCTGCGCGGTAAATACTCCAAGGTCTGCTACTGATATCAAGTGTGCTATATGTTCTCTCCACCCTCTCTACCGCTGGTTGCCATCACATGCATGCGTCTTGGCATGTACACGGCAGAATCCATGTCGTTGGCATATTCACCTTTTTACAGGCTTGGACGGTAGTTGGCTGGGAGTTGCGGTGAAGCAATGCATACTAGCGCTGTTCAACAGCCTCACGCCAAATCTATTCCTATTCGTTCTCTCATCCAGTCGTAATGGCAGTCGCATGATGCTGTAAGCCGTCATAACTGGTGCTATTTTACTATGATACGTCGACAGGCCAATGTGCATTGACTGCCTTGGGCAATGTCTAATGGATGCTGTAGTGCAGCAATGAACCTGCATCGTATGCGTCGCTTTGCCAGCATTTAGCATGTGTTTGATGTGTGCGGTACAGCGCAAGCTACCGTTGGTGTTGGCATAGTAGGCACATTTTGCTCGCTGAATACTGCAGCATAAACAGCACCTGCTGCCTCTACTACAACTGTCAGCGTATATACTGGCCCGGTGACTGGCCGTTGTCTGTTTGCATTTAGAGTGCTAGGCTGCGTGGAGATGGCATGGAGTAAACAATGCTGGCGCACAGCGTTTCAAGCGGCATTTTGCTAAGAATCGGGCGTTGATCGTTACAGCGCATCTTGTTCCATCACACACACCACCCGCCGCCTACTCTGACACGATTACTGTGTGCGCAAGCACAACCACCTCGCTTGCGTGACCGCTTCTCTCTCTCTCTCTCTCTCTCTCTCTCTCTCTCTGTTCGTGCTCCGTAACCTGCACGCCTGCCATCCCTGGTCTCTTTGCCGCTAGCTTCATGCTTTTATACATACACCATTGTCATATCGTGCTACGTTAGGCGCGTTCTCTGCGCACGGTATTGCACACGCAAGTGCCGCAGCTGTCTTTCTTTGCCACCGCGCCATCCGCCGACGCCCGCTCCCCAACGGAGCTGGTTCATCACACTTTAGGATGTCTGCTGCAATGCAAATGTCCACGTCTACCTTGCGTGCACGGCCGTTCCGCTCCTCTATGGTGATGCTGGGCACATTTCCGTCTCTGCTGCTGCTGCTCCTCTTCACGCTCCTCTTTTCGCTAGAGTCTGCTAGAGTGTATGCAGACGTATACCTGCTGGTGAGTAATGCTTGGCATAAACGGCTAGTGCCCTACTGACTAGCAAAGGCGTTCTACGCAGGAGACGGGCCACAAGTTCACGGTGGGTCGTCTATGCTGACGTTTTTGGCCGCCCTTTGCTTTATGCGTAGCACACAAAGCGGCGGCGCTGCATGTTGTGATAGTTGCTGACACTTGCTATCCGCTTGCACGGTCTGCATGGATGCCGTATATCACAATGCGGTTGATGCGTTTAGTCGCGTGCAGCGAGCTTTGGTGGACGGCTGCTTTCGGCCCACTCTTTTGACGGTGGCAATTACGTTGACGGCGAACAAGTAGATGTTGACGACAATGTGGACAACGAGGAAATGCAACGACTCGGCAGTAACTGGCATCCCTTTGGCTCGTCTGTTTGGATGGCGTACACGGGTGGCAGATTGAACCGTGCTGCTGGAGCCGGCGGTGGTGGCGGCGCCATTTATGCATTGCAGCAGATGTTTGAACACGAGCTGGATTACTCGCTGGGCCGTTTGTTTCGCCGTATGCTTGTTACCGACACTCCTGAATCCGCTAATGTCGAGACTGATCCCGCCACAAAAGACACTATGCCAGCTACCACCGCCGCTGATGTAGCGGAAAAAGCTGGCGAGCAACAGGAGGCGGCCTTTACCTCGCCTGCGCCAGCATCTCCGCCAGTCTACAGGGTGCATAGCGTGGAAGGGCCGCTGGTGCCATTTGAATGGATTCATCGCGGCAATCGCCGTGGATGTCAGGCGGTCACAGCCGATGAGGTGCAGGCTGCGTTTGACGGCCAAGCGGTGCCAGAAGGTATACGTATTGTGCCGGTAATACCGTCCGCCGCCGCCGCCACCGCACCAGCAACAGACGATATACCCTCAACCAAAGGTGCCGCGATGGATGGAGATCAAAAGGCGCATGGGCATGCAGCAGCGAGTCAGAGCTCATACGCAGGGCCGGCAGCTCAGGACAGATCGGCGGCGCAGTCTTCAGAGTTTGGTGCTGCAGCAACAGAAAACAGTAGCCAGAAAGGTGGCGGAAGTAATGCCACACCGCGACTTTGGGTCGGTCATGGTTGGGTGGCACTGATCGAGCGTGGTGGCTGTGACTTTGTTCGAAAAGTACGCAACGCCCAGGCTGCCGGCGCAGCAGCAGTCATCATTGGTGACAACGGCGATGCCGGTCTGACCACCATGATATCCACTGGTGCGTTGTACCCTTTGCGAAACGACCGTGCCGACACTGACGGACGTTTCTGGTTGTTCCTGCAGGTGATGCCAGCGACATCCGCATTCCGTCTCTATTTTTGCGCCGCACTTGCTACCGTGATCTTTTGCATCGGGCCACAGCGGGCTCTAAACTGGTTAGCGTGCGCGTAACAGGCAACTCGAGCCATTTCCTGTAAGTACCCGTTTGGGTAATGCCATAATGCTTTGACTGCCTCCCGCTTGCTAATAACGGCATTGTGCAGATTGACCGTCAATTCTATTCTTGTGCCGTGGCTTGCCTACACTGCTGTTGCCTATCTGGCGCTTTCGGTGGTGTGGGGACTGTGGTTCTGTTGCCGCGGTCCCCTGCTGATGCGCGTCGGCACACACCCGCACATGCAGCTGCGCGTAGCTGCACTAAGCGCGGCGGCCGGTGCACTGCCGCCGTCTCCGCCAGGCAATAGTCCGATGGACCAGGCACGTCGCACGCTGCATCGGTTGCGTTTTGAGCTGCAGGAAATGTGGCACCGACTGGACGGTCTGCGTGCTGCAGAGGCGCAAGTGCGCCGCATCCCTATGGCCGTGTATGCAAGTGCCGAGGCCGCGCTTATCGACGACTTTCCAACGCGGTGTGCTGTTTGCTTGGACGATTTTGCCGACGGTGACCGGCTACGTGTGCTGCCGTGCCGCCACCGCTTTCATGTGGACTGCGTGGACCGTTGGCTGGTCAGTCAGCGCCGCCTGGTAGGTAGTCGTAATGCTCGCATCTTGCGCCGTATACAACCGCCTCATCGCTAACGGTGATGCCTGTCTAGTGTCCCATATGCAAGCGGGACGCCCTTCGTCCTGCCCCTGAGGGCCCAAGGGGAGATTCAGCGGCCGGATCTAGCAGCAGTACAACCGCCCAAGATGATGCCACTGGCAGCGACAGCAGCGGCAGTAGCATGATGGCGGTCCACACGGCCAACGGCCATGGCTTGGCGGCTAGCACCAATGGCAGCGGCGTGCCTGACGCGCGCGAGCCGCCGCGTTCGCGACCAGAAAGTCTGCCCACGCCGGGAGCAGCCAGTGAGGACGCCAGCGCGGAAACCGATGCAGCAGCGGGCCCAGCCTTAGCCACTGCTGATGCCGCCGCAGCCGAACAGCCACCCGCTCGCGATGGCACCCTGCGTGCGCGTGCATACAGTGCAGCCCCGGATATTGCACGACCGCGCTACTGGGCATGACACTGTACGCTGGCCGCTTGTGCCGGGCTGGATGGCCCCATCTGGCCATTCTGCGGCCGTGCACTACCTATCAGCAGTCGTTTGGCCGTGCGCGTTACACCAATTTATCACGCTCGTCCCTTGCACCTCCACTGTGTACAGACCGCATACGCGCGGGCGTCTATGACGAGCGCGGAGAGAACAGACGACGGGGCGTCGGCGGAGGGCTTTTTCTACAATGTAAGCACCTGTATCATGCACTCACGTGAAGAGTAGAACGAGCAGACGGCCAGTTTGCGGCGGTTGGGCATTTACGTGTGCCACCCCCACACGCTATCGTGCCACAGCGACCCGGAATGTACTGCTGACGGATCGGGGCGCTAGCGGGCGATCGCTGCGTGCACGTGAGCCGAGTCCTTGGAGGCACCGTCTGTCGGCCTGGGGTGCGGGCGTAGGCCATTCGGCGGGTGTGGTGCGATCGCCGTATGCGGACTGTTTGTTGAGCGCCGTCCGCGTTTGCTCACGGATCGCCGTATGAGGTAGGTTACCTTGCGACATGCTTGTCACCGAGGCCTAAACCGCTTGGTTGCGCGGTGGTCTGTCCTGCCGCTGCTGCTGCCACAGCCGGCGTACACACACGCACACGCTTGCTGGCCTAGTCGGCCGGTTTGACCGCCATGATACGGTGTCTACGGTGGTGCAAGCCGATTTAATCCTTCAAGGCAAGACGAATGGATGGGAATGCAGCAGTGACACCACCAATCACCGTCTCGTCTGGCCCACTCACCTTGGCTCTCTGCCCCTTTTTGTGTATTGATGGACGTAGACGTTCTTCGGACCTTTAGCCACTACCACCGCCACCATCGCCGCTCTGCTCTGTTTTCCTATCGTTCACACACACGCACGCAATCGCCATCCTCCTTCTATCTATCCGTTCCCGCTTGCTCTCCCGCTCTCTTCTCTGGTCTGTCCATCCTGCCTTTGTCCAACGACAGCTGTTGCCGCCGTCACCACCACCGGAACGCCAGCGACAACGATAACAACGACGACGACTCTTACCGCTGTTTCGTCGCTGTTGCTGTTGCTGCTGCTGCTGTACGCTCCGCCGCTGTCGCCGCCTCGTTTGCCCTGCCTACTTTTGTTTCGCCTTTCCTATTGCACTGCGCAGCCGCTTGTATTTGTGCCTGCCCTGTTATTGTCTGTCTAGCCACACCTACCTATTCCTTTTATCGGTCGCTGCTGCAGCTGCTGCTATCGAACATTCTCCGCTTGTCTGGACCCGCCGTCCGTCTTGCGTAAGTGCCGGCGTCTCCGCATGGGTCGTGCTCGTTTTGTAGTGCGCATACAGGGTGTATGCGTGCGTGCGCGTGGGTGCGTGGTACTTTTTGTGTGGGCACGTCTCGAACAAAAGCGGCCATCGTGCGTAAAGCGCATCCGCGTGGCGGCTGCTTGACTGGTCTTGTCGCGTGGCCTCTGCGTGTGCCTTCGTACACCCTATACACGATGTCGATCTATATCCGTGCATAGAGAATGAGCTGCATAGAGTCGGCGTGTGTGGGTGTATGGGTGTGCGCGCGTATATACATGGTCTGTATGCGGTGTGTGCGCACATGTCCTTTGACAGTGCCTGTCGCGCACGCTGTCCGCAATATCCAGGTGACCCGTGGCCGTCGATGCCTTGCGGTGTCGCGTGGTTTATGGCGCATGCACATTCGCATGTTGCCGGTAAGGCGTGTCGATGGGTTGTACCTACCTATCCACACGTACACACGCCCATGTGTGGTTCTATTTGTGGTTGATGCGCAGGCAGTGTGGACGTAGGCCTGCGCTATCGCGTGCCAGTGGATGCGTGTAGGTCTTGCGACCGCATGCAAACGGCAAGACAAGGCGCCGCATGCGTCTGACTCTGTCGGCCCACACGCAGGGGGAAGGATGAGAGCGATGTCACGGCCGCCTTTACTTTCTCTTCCTCCTTTTCACCCGCTATACCAGCTTGCATTACGCTATAGCTGCCGCCATCTCTTTTTCTCATCCGCTGCTCCGCCCTTTCCCGCCCTCCCTGGACGCCCTTTGCCAGCTGCAACTCGCTTCTCCTCCTCCTGCCTGGCCTTGTCTTTGACTCAACAGCTCTCTACCTTAGAACCGCGTGTCCGCTTTGCTCGCTCCTCCTCCTCTCTTTCTCTCTTTTAACCTCGCCCGCTTCCGCTTCGTCGCTGGCGTCTCTGCCCTTTAATTCATCCGCGTCATTTCCCTGCCGCCCAGCACCCCGCTCGCCTATCCTTCTCTCGCGCGCGCAAGCATCTCTCGACTTGGTGTGTTCGTGCCGGCTAACTCGTGGCCTGCCTTCTGCATTCGCTAGCTTTCCTCGTGCCCTCCTCCATTGCATCTTTCCTTGTTTCACACCATGGGTGGTTTCGCCTCCAAGAGCAGCCAGGCCGAGAGCCCTGACCTCAACATCGACCTCGAGAGTAAGTGGCCTGTGCATTCGAGTCGCTATGCAGGTGCATGCAGCAAAGACAGCCGCCGCCAAGCACGACAGGCGGCGTGGCACGTCTGCGCCAGTCCACTGGCGTACACGTGGCACGTCTTTGTACATGGCATGTGCGCACACCGCCTTTAACGCCGTGCTAACCAGTCGACCGTGGTGCCCGTGTGCAGACGCAAAGCCGTCTCCAGAGGAGACCGACACCTATACTTATGTTCTCAACCTTCTACGCCCAACCGTCCGCATCCTGGCTACCCTGCGCGAGTACCAGGGCTGCAACGAGTACATTCGCCAAGCCATCTCCAATCCCTGCCCGGAAACCGAGGAGGCCGCCTGGGAGGCAGTCTGCCCGGCGGTGGAGCGGCTGCGCGAGTTTTACGAGTATGCCGCTGCGCTCGAGGACGCGGTGCCGCGGCTGCTGGCCGATATGATCAAGGTGGACGGATCCAGCGACTCGGAGGATCCGGCGATCGTGTATCGCGTGCTGGAGCGTCGTCCGGCTCTGGTTCGTCTGTTTGCCGACGTGCTCGACTTTGTCTTTGAATTCGACGAGCTCAAGGTGGGTGTCGCGCTGGTGGACCGACTTTGGTGTGCGCTGTCTGTTTGGCAATGCGGCATGGCATGATATGCGAGGCCCATTTCCGCCCACTCTTTTGGCTTGCGCTTACCAGTTTACCTTTTTCGTGTGGGGTTGACCAGATGGGTAATCCAGCCATCCAGAACGACTTTTCGTACTACCGCCGTACACTCAATCGGCTCAAGATGAGCAGCCAGATGGCAATGCGCACGCCGGTGGTGAACGACGAGCTGGCCAATCTTATGTCGCTGTTCTACGCGCATCACACGCCGATGCTCAAGACGGTCATCGACGTGGCGTCCAAGTTTGTGTCTAGCCGACCGGACGGCTTCCGCGGGGCCGATGTGCTGGCCGGACTGGCTGGCGTCTGCTACCACGCCATTGTCAAGGAGCGTCTGACGCACCCAGACGCCATTGCCTTTTGTCTGCGCGTGCAGGTGGCCTGTGCGGTACTCTACGACCACATTCACCCCGCCGGCGTGTTTGTGCGCACCTCGCCTATCAACATCCGCAATACCGTGCGCGTCTGCAACGAGTATGCACCGCAGCAGAGCAGCCTAGTCAACGCGCTCCGCTACAATACCCGGCATTTGAACGACGAATCGACACCCAAGGCGCTACGGCAGCTGCTGGCTTAGGTGGCGATGGCTCTACCCCCCGATGGGCGCCACACGACGATGTGGAGAGACTGTACGCACGATGATGACTGGCGCGCGACATACCCGCCCAGCATTGTTGGTCGGCGGACGGTCTGCTTGTCTGGCTCCTTTCCATCGCTGCCTTCCTAATTCCGTGTATTTTCGCTGCACTCGCGTCTCAGTGCCCACTATATGTTGCTCGACCGTTCTGATGCTGTGCACTGTTCCTGCGCGTGCGGCGCATATCTTTGCCCCGTTTTGCCTAATGCCTTTTCATCGGTAATATCGGTGGGTGGCGCCAGAGCCATGTTCTGCCGGCCTGTCCCTTGACAGCAGCGATACTCCTGCACCGCCACACTGTGGCAGATGGAGTCGCCGTTGTAGGACGGCAGTCATTGTATGTCGTCGTCTCCGCTGCATCCTGCATATGCGTACTCACCGGAGTGTATCTGGATGGTGTAGCCTCCGTGCTGGGCCGCCATCGGTTCCTGCCGTCCAGTTACGCTCCAGTCTGTGCACTTGCACGCAGGCGACCGTCAACGAATACCGAGCGGCCGTTATCGTCGCCGTGCCTACACGACAGGCTAGCTTGCTGGTTTGTTCTGTCGCCGTTAACGATCACCCTGCCCTCCTTGCCAATTCTCTCGACACGCCACCGCTACCACCTCCTCCTCCTTTGTCGCCACCATCATCATGCCATACGTCATCTTCACTCATGTTTCTATGACATATCCTGTTGGCGCCACTTGTCGCTCCCAACCACCTTTCCACTACTACCACTTCTTTGCCATCATCACTTTGCCGCCGTTGCCGTTGCTACTTTATGCTACTCAACGTCTCGCTGCTGGCTATTTGACGGATCGTCTATTTTATTATTAGTAGTACATACATTCAAATATGCTAGCATATGCGCTCGAGTCGGATGGAAATACTGTCAATGGCCGGGTGGGGTTGCACTGCTGTCGAGCGTGGGTCAGACCTAAATGCCATGTGGCAGACAGATGGCAGTGCAAGCCGTGCACTTGCACGGGGTACGCGCGCGTGGCGATGCATAGACAGGTAGGAAACAATATTTATAACACATTTAGGCAATAGGGTTCAGCTCGCGACAGCGTGCATGTACTACATCCTGGACAGTATCAAGTCCGCATCGCCCATGCGCTCGCATAGTCGGCGGAGAGCACTTCCGTGGCGCATGGCCAGTGCAGGCGGCTCGCCGTATTCGACCACGCGTCCGGCATCTGAGCGATGTGCATATCATGTTAGCTTGGCCGCCTATCGCGCCACCGGCAGCAGCGTATACGCACCAAGTACAACCACGCGATCGTAGCTCATTACTGCCCGCAGTCGGTCGGTAATGTAGAGGACCGTCGACTGGGTGAATTCCCTGCGTAAAACACTTTGGACTTCGCTGTTGGCGTCTGCGTCTGCTGCCACGGGCCCCTCATCCATGACGATGACCTGCGGATTCAGGCGTTAATGCCTATGGCTTTGCGCACAGCATGGCTCTACAGTGGCGAGCTATACCTTGCTGTTGCGCAAAAGTGCACGCGCCATCAGTAGCAACTGTCTTTGCACTTGGCTATACTCCAAGCCATTATTGGAAACATGCACATCCAGGCTCTCAAAGCCGTGCACCGGTTCATCGCTGTCATCTTGGCCAATTAACCGGCAGCGACGTAGCGCCCGCCAAATCTCTGCGTCGTCATGCACAAGTAATGGATCCAAATTACTGCGAATGGTGCCGTTAAACAGCGCTGGATCTTGTGGAATGACGGCCAGCCGCGAGCGCAAATCACGCAAACTGATTTTGCTAATGTCGATGCCATCAATGACAATGCGACCACGTGAGGCCTCCACAAAGCGAAGAAAGGCAGCAGAGAGCACCGACTTGCCGGAACCTAGCGCAGCAGTGTGGAAAGGAATGCATGCTTAGCCAACTGGGCCAACAGCTGCTGCTCCAGCCGAGTGTCTCCATGGCAGCTTACCAGCAGCTCCAACCACGGCAATATGTAGGCCGGGCCGTATATCCAAGGTGATGTTGCGTAAAACTAGGCGCTGATCCCATGTGTGCCACACAAAAAGATTCTTCACGCGAACTCGGCCTCGATGGGGCCACTGGTGCCAGAGTTAGCGGGTGCGACCTTGACAATGTACGCCTGCACTAGCGTACTTACACTATCTGCAGGGTGCACTTCATCTTTTTTTTCAGACTCTTGCTCAACTTGCAAGTGTCCAACGACACGCTTCATGCCGTTCATGGCCATCTCCAGTCGGCTGTACTCGCGAATTACCCACTGTAGTGTAATCGGACCGGTCAGAGCGATGAGCTTCGGGTGCAGCGTACTTTGATCGAGCCAAACGTACCCCAATGGTTTCGCCAAACATCAGCGACAGCGAAAGCACCAAGCCAGACAGACCGGCGCCCAGCCTGTTCTGGAATACTAGCAGAATAATGCAGCAGACAAGGACCGCCAACGAAGAAATCCAGTACAGCCGACAAGACAGCCATTGATTCACCATGGATAGCAGGTATGTTGGCCGGTTCATCGCGTCAATCCGTGCAACGTTCTCGACTAGCAGCCAATGCTCTACGCCAAAGGCACGGATGGTGGACGTGCCGCTGATCGGCAAGGCATCAGTGCTCTTGTGCAGGCTGCATCGAATGCCAGCATAGCGATTGCTCAAGCACTTACTCGAGTACCTCGGAGACCAGGCACAGAAACGGAGTTCTGGTAGCAGATTCTAGGTGCTTTAGCACGCGCGACATTCTCAGAAACTGGCTCG
>KZ992734.1:0-18550 GCA_003614735.1 Thamnocephalis sphaerospora | reverse complement strand
GGATGGTCCACGCTGCGCACCCAAATCAAAGCGCCCACCAGATGCAGTGTCTGCATGTACGCGTGCATCTGGAGCTGTGTCATCTCGGGTGCGTTGTCGCGCTGCAGATGCAGCATGAAATGCTGCAGCGATCGAATAAGATCATGGTAAAAGTCGCGCGTGCGCCGTGCCGAAAGCAGCACCCAGATGTTGTCGTCCTGCACGCCACTCGGTGGTGTCTTCCAGTCACGCAAATGGCCCAGCCAGGCGTCGGCCGGGTCAGCCAAACGCTGCATCACCAAGCACAGCAGCGTAATCAGCCGCTCCATTATCTCACGCTCTGCAGATGTCAACTCGATCGTGCAGGGTGCACGGTACTCTTCGTCTACCGACTTGGGACTTTCGGCAACCCAGCTGCGTAGCGAGGAAACTGAAATCATGCTGTAGGTACGTGTGTGGACGGTCCGATCGGCCACGGATCGTGAATCGTCAACCACTTCCGACGATAGTTCACCGCTTAACGTCCACCGCTTGTAGGTTGCCACAACCGTCAGCAAGAGGCGCAGCAGCACCTCGGCCAACTGGTGACGCGTCATACGTCGACGGTTTCCCGACCAACGAGACAGAATCTCAATGTGATACAGAAGCGTCAATAGGTCATCCGCCACGGCGGTTACCTCGGGTGTTGCCTGAAGAATGGCATCGCAGAACACGGTGACCATATCGTCAAGTGCGTTCACGGCACTAATAACGGCATACGACGGGTGGCCATGCTCATCGCTGCTATCGCCATCCGGACGTCGAGATACAGTGCACAGTTCGGCCTCATCCGGCGGCAGCACCGCCACTTGGTAGCGCTGGTTGAACGCTTCCACGTAGGCAAACAGCAAACGGTACTGATCCTAGCCGCCGCCGCCGTCGCCGCCCGGTGAGCACCAGCGCTTACGTAAACGCCTTTGCTGCCATCCACACAGATTGTCCGCCTACCTGCATCACCTCCAGCTGCTCGCTGCCACTCTGATACAGTGCAAACCATTGGCGAAACAGGCGGCTCAGCTCGGGGTCTGCAAATGTTACATTCTGGTCAAAGCAGCGTACACACTTGATGTCGCGTGCATGCGGCCGTGCTGCCGTGTAAGCCAGCGCTGCTTCGCTGCGCTCTACAGAGCGAGCCGAAGCCGTAGATATAGACGATGACCGCTGGCGACGTCGGATAGGCAGAGCAGCACTCGCTCCCGGCAGGTCTTCCAAGCACGGCGCCTGGTCCATTGACGCCCTCCTGTCCGTCGGCGCCTCCCGGTCGGGGCCACTGGTGAATGAGCGCGGTCGCAGCTGCCCACGGCGAGCAGCCGAGAGTCCAGCGCTGGAGCGCGACACAACGCGCTCTGCGGCACTCACAGTATTCCGTAGCCAGTCCATGTTGCGACCGTCGGCGAGATGTCGCAATGCTGCGCGGCCGAGACGGCGCGCTCACCCTGCACCCACCGCAGCCGTAGGCAGCATACGTTAGCAAGAGCACGCCAGATGCGGAGGCCACAACACCTGCCTAGTAAGCCACCGGTCGCACACAAGCAAAAAGTAATCGGATAGATGAGAGGCAAAACGAATAGGCCAGCAGCGTAGTGTGGACACCGTGTATATGCGCACTAGCAATAGCCGCCGGAGCCTGGTACAGACGTAGAGCACTAATGTCGCCAGGCAGGTGGGCAAGCGGGCATGCAGCGTTGGTGAAGGAGAAGCAACACCGCCGCTGTCAACAACGTCATACCAGCACAAGTACATGGACGCGTCACAAACACGAGGGCCAACGCCACGCTCCGCAATATTTATTCGAGCCAACATGCTGCAGCTCGTCTGCCGCTGCAGCGCTAGAGCGAATACGCCGCTGTAGATCCATGCGCTCCGTCCAAAGTGGCCCAGGCATTAGTGCAGAGAACGTTGGCCAAGACCTTGGTGCATCGTGTCACACCCTGCGCACTCACTTGATGGTGTAGCACCATCCGCAACGTGGAGCGATCCAAGGGCATTACCAGAACATCCTCACGGGCCAATGCCTCTGCAAGCAATGAAGCGTCTACGCTGAGCGGAGTCGTATCCAGGAATACCATATTGGTGTCGACCGGCAGTGCCAGATGGAAACCAAATTGTGTGCATGTCTGCGCGAGCTGAGCTGCTCTAGCATGGTCATGGGCCATCCGCACCGCATAGTCCTCTAGTGCCACCAGTCCCATAGAGGCAAGTACACCGGCCTGTCTCCAGCTGGCGTAGGGTTGTCACGGTAGAATAAGCGAACCTCACGATGTTGGCGGATGACAGGTGCGCCTGTCACTTACCCTCCGCCAAACAGCTTACGAAGCCAGCGTGCTCGGTGGATGAACGATTCGGAGCCTATAGCCAACGACATGTCAAGTGACCTGTCTAGACACATCCGAAACAGCCTACTTACCAACCAGAACAGAGCCAACGGGACATCCCATGCCTAAAAGCAAACGTACATCAGCTTGGTTTCTCCGTCAGCCATCAAGAGAATCATCTACCTTTGGACAAACAGAGAGACATCTGTCGGTCAAGGTGTCAGCAGCAGCGTCATGTGCAGGTGCAGCCCATTCAAGCCTACCGAGTCAAACAATGCGCCATACTGCTCCAAGCTCACACCTGTAGCTACCGACGCATTCCACAGTCGCGCACCGTCCAAATGCATGGCGATACCCTTGTTCCGAGCTAGGGCGTGAATCCGACTAGAATCCACGGCATGTTAAGTATCCAAGCTGGCAGCAATGCGGCACAGCTACACTCACCCTATCTCGTCGTAAGGGAGAATCTAAATAGACACATTGTCATTAGCATCGACCATCTAAACCATGGAGCAACCGTGTCTTACTGTGCCATTGAGCGTATTCTCCAGCGATATCACACGCGTCGGCGCATTATGCTGATCATCCTCCACCAGGCCACGCTCTACATCCTTGACCGTGAGATGGCGGCCGTTTGCGGGTTCAAGTGCAGATGTAGCGGCCTGCGAATGATAGGCTATACCGCCGCATTCGTAGCGGTGAATATGCGCACGCGCATCGCACAATACGCTGTGCGGCGGCTGCGTCAAATGCACTCGCAGGCCAATCTGGTTGGCCATTGTCCCGCTGGCACAGAACAGAGCTGCCTCATGGCCAGCCAAGGCTGCAACGCGCTGCTCCAGCTCGTTCACGGTCGAATCCTCGCCAAACACATCGTCACCCACGCTACATTCGTAGGCTGCACGCAGCATAGCCGCTGTAGGCTTGGTCACTAGGTGAACGCACAAACGTCAGCCTTAGTCGCAGAAGACAGCAGCAATGCTGACTGCAGTGTATGCAGTGTATGCAGCCACGTGTCAATACCTGCCTGTGTCGCTTCGCAGGTCAACGGTGAATGACCGGCGCTGGCGGCAGCCCGCCTGCAGCGCGTAGCTGGCGACGCGCAATGAACGAATAAGCTTGGGCGAAAACATGAGCAGTAATGAAAGTAACAAGGCGTTGCTTGCACAATCGCCAGCGTGGTACGCTTCTTTATTCTCCACCCAATACACGCAACAAACTCAGAATAAGCTTGCTTCGTCGTCGCTGCCCATATCATCGGCCACATCCCAGTCACCTATGGCGTCCTCGTTTAGGAGCTGGTCTAGTCCGGTTAGACGTTCAAGGACAGCCGGATCGTCAAATGCCTCTTTCAGAAAGGCATAACCACGTTCTTGGTAGGCTTGTCGGATCTATAGACAGCATGTGGTCAGCAGCGCATATCGCTACATCTGCCATGCAATCCTACCTTTGTAGAGCATGCAATGCACCGATCGTAAGCTGGCCCCTGCAGCAGTGTAGTGCTAAACGTAGCGAGCTGTCCGCGAATCTGATGGGGCAGCACACCCAGCGGACGCTCATCGTCATGTGCATCCGGCGCATTGGATGTGTCCGCAGGCGCAAGCGCGCTAAAGGTTCAAACCAGGGTCAATAAAAGCAATGCACAGCAGGCAGCCTGGCCGCTTACCCAAGCGGGTGCTGAAGTATAGACACGAGCAGCTCTACCGCCATTCCAGATGCAATTGGGGCAAGACTAGGACGCGTGACAGTACATTGTTGGTCCAGAGAGCGGTCCTTGAGCGACTAGATAAAGGCGCTGAGCGTCAGCTACCAGATAGCATACCCTCTCGAAAACTACAGTCACACTCACATCAGCAGGTGCAACCACGTCGTTGCAGTAGTAGCAGCCCAGTTTTGCGTTGCTCTCTGGTGTGCATACACCATGTCGCATCACTAGAAAAGAGTCAAAGCCAAGCGCAGCATTGATAACAATCTGTGTGTGTGCCGAAATGTAGCACCATGAGTAGCCAGAATATAAAACGCGCTTGCTCCTTCATACCTTTTGCTTGGCCGCGCCAAGAAGGGTAGGCAGCCAGCGACTCTCGCGGCTATCCATGAGCAGAAACACGGCATCGTGCTGATCAATCAGGTTGCTCAGCGATTCCACAGCCTCTTGCGTTTGCTTGTCGTTGGTTACAGGGTGGCCAGGCATGGGGATGCGTAAGAGGTGTCCAGCCGCATTCTGTAGAGAGCATGGCCACGCGTCAATCGGTAAAACGCCATTGAACTGACCTTTGGGCCGACGCAATTGCGCACTCACCACGCCAGGGAATATCTTGGAAAGACTTTCGGCTGCGCATACTGCTTTGGGCTTGCCGCCATTCAAACAATCCTCGTAGGTAAATAACGGCTGTCGAACAGGATTGGAAAACGATACGGCTCCACTGTCGGCAAATGTGATATGGCGAACGCCCCAGCCCTAGTGTAAACGATGCTGTCAGCAAGCCGCCTGTTGCACGTAGCGTCTCCGCGTCAACATACCAGAAGCGCCCGTGCCACATAGCATCCCAGCGTGCCCGCGCCCAGCAGCAGGCACTTGGTGGTAGCAACCTTTTCTAGCTGAAGCTTGGGTGCCAGGCGCCAGCGCATCAACTTCAAGTTGAGATCCACCGCCGTATCCGCCAGACTATCAAACAAGTTAGCATTGCAGCAGTCGCAATAACAAAACAAAGACGCATACCGTATCGGATCCAACAGACTCCCCAGATCGGCCATGCGTGAAGCCGTTCTGCCTTGTGGGTTCTTTTCCCAGCCAACCACCTTTGGCGGCCAAGTCAAATCTACAACCGGAAGCTCCAGCTCTATGATAGCATTGCTGGTAGTGCCAATAGCACCAGGCGCATCTCGATAGCAAAGCACCGAGGCGGATGCTCCCCAGCCAGCACGTGCCAGCAACATGGCGAAATTGCGTAGTGGCCAGCCCGGGTGGTCTGTCAATCCGCTGGGGTCCACAAAGCCTAGCAGAACCTGCGTACACGTGTGATGTTGGTCGCCTCGCCAGCAATACTAAATGCAGCCATACACGCACCTCATCTTCTGTTTGCTCTCGTCGAGTGCGCACATCGGCCAAATCAACCACTGTGGCATGGTTATCCTTGGAAATCACCACGCCAAAAAAGGGCGAAATAGAGCCATGCTGTCTCCAAGATGCCTCGACGGCCACACGCAGACGTAGTATCTGCCATGCGATGTGTCCATGTTAGTACCAGCATCGACGGACACAAGTACCTCACTCAACGCGAGATGAACCTGCCTTGTCTTCCGACCAAATGGTGCTCACGCGTGTCCAAGAACGCGAAACAATCGCTGGCTGCGCAACCAATGCAGGAAAGCCAAACCAATAAGAATAGCGATGGCACTTTAGATCAGCAAAGGTCAACAGGACAAATCTGCAAAGCACATCTGGATGATGCCACGCATCGCCTGTTGCAATGGCGTCTGCAATCTAAGAAACGGCTTACTATTAGCATTTTTGACGACATGAAGAGCATGCGTCCCAAGGACAGTACCACACGCATACCTGCTCGCCCACTTTACGAAGCCATGCTTGCTTGTCTATGACCTTGAACTCATCAAAGGTGTTGGTGTTGATGAGTATTCCATGCGCACGCACGCCAGTCGGCAATGTCCTACGCGGCCAGCACCATGTAACTTAGCCGCCATGCAGATGTCGCTCGGCAGACATCAATGTATGCCTACCTAGTCTTGGCGGCAGCCGCCGCATCAAAGGAACTGCCATCCACAGAAAACTGGGCTGGCGCCGTTCGCTCGCGTTCACCGTTAACTACTCGCGTAGCAACGCTGTACCAGCCGACCAACGGCTGTTCAGACTGGTCCAGCCGGTAGATGTCAAGCTTCCGCAGGCCAAGCTGATGCCAGAAGCCCGGGTCGACGACGCTGCCGAATGGTTCAAATTGTAGAAGGTGTGCCTGGTCCATTGTGTGAAGGTGTATAGGAAAATGTGTGACGGTAGTGGCGGCGAAAGGACGGTGGCACGTCAACAAAGAGTGCGTCACTAATTGGAGCCAATGGCCGTTCTTCAAAACTTGTGTATCTTTTTGTGCTTTAGCTCGTTTTTCAAAATGTTCTGCTAAATTATCGCTTTAATAGCCATTTTAGCAAAAATAATACCGAAATTGAGAAATGACGTTAAATGCAGTTGAAATGATAGATATCCCGATTAGAGTCGAGGTGCCTTGTCCTAGCACAGTGTTCTCTGATACATGTCCTCCAAGCAAGTAGTAGCCCAGCAATTCCAGCATCAACACTGCTGCCCCATGGTGCCGCACACCCAGCACCTCAATCAGCCAGCAGCACACACTCATGCCGGCACCCTATATAACAGCTCGGTATTTTTTGAACAGATGTGTGTAAACCAGGAAACACGTTGATTGCGTGCAAGTATGTTGGCACCTAGACTGTAGCACTCAACACACTCGTCTAGTCTCTGAGTTGTTCAGTGCAAACAAAGATTGATTCATTGCAGAGCTTGTCATGGTCGGCGTGTAGTGTACGTTGTACTCATTAAGATTACAACGCAGCGTGCATGTTGAAATGAGTACTGAGCAGTACAATGCAAGATTCACAGAACATCAGATGGCATACTACGCAGGCTATGAGAAGCGACAATCAACAGATGGGTCTAACATCGACAACTATACGCCGATTCTAAAGGAACACTAATGGTGAGTGCTCGCTGGGAACCAGCATACCAACTGTAACCGTAATGATACGACAGTGTGTATAAGCGCACGCAGACATGCCCCGCTGAAGAACGAAATTACCAATCTTGCCCCCCTCTCAGTGTGGCAAGACTAACTGGTCAAACTTCACGCACCCACTGCAGTTGAATCACCACTGTCTCCAAGCCCACACTTTACACATAGCCGCCAGCCACCTGTGCTTATACGTGCAAAAAGGAGCGGTGTGTCGGTTATATTGGTAACACTGGCGATTACGATGTAGCCATGTCTGCCATAACACATGCCGGTAGATACGCTACTGGTCACATTTGCTAATGGAGAATCATTGCAAAGACCGCTGGCAAAAACACGTCAAGAATGTGTATCAAGTATGCCTGTATGCTGTGAGCGCGCTCGGTTCTCCAGCATCAATGCTAACCCTGCAATCGACATGCCTGACTCTTTGAAGAATGCTGGGCCGCTTGCTACTATTGACGTTGGTGCTCGCCGCGACCGTGCTGCTGTTACCGTAAGCCACCAGCTCGCATGACTCTGCCGTGCACTCGGCGCGTTTGTCGGCTTGACCTCACATCCCATGCGCCGTGCTATCCACCTGGCCATTGCAGGGCTAGTCGTGCTATGTAGTATGCTTGGCCTTTAGCCATTCGGCGTTCTAGCTCCACGTACATGCAGGTAGTGTGCACCGGGCAGAGCAAGCCCAGCCAGCCAAGTCGGATACTACCACGCTGCTTGATACCGCTTGATCTAGCAAAGCCACTGGCATAGGCCTGCTGGGCGGTGAGCCAGTGTGGGGCGTGTGCCACGGCATAGAGGGGCTTGGTGGAGTGGGCCATTGCTGGGCTGCTGCGGTACTAGGTGTGCCAAATGACGTTTTATGTAAAATTTTGCTATTTTGCATCGTTTGTGCGCTTTTTTTTGGAAAAAAGTATACAAATTTTCGTTAAAGTCGAGCCATGCGACCAATATTTACCATGTCGCCCAACCCAGGGTGAAAACTGATTTTCCAATAATTCTTTCTCAAAAATAGCCGAAAAAGCTCAAAAAGTGCAGCAAAATGCAATATTTTCTTTACTGCGAGAACTCTGGCCGAAGATGCCACCAACCCGCGCGACTATGCTCGTCTCGCCGAAATTCGGCTATTTCCTTGAGCAATTTGCGGAAAATCACCGCTTCTGCCTGCTTAATTCTCCCCTGGAATGCTGCGACAACCTGCTGACTTCGCACGCGACCGTTATGCTGCCGGAAGTAGTCGCGCAACTCCTTCATCAAACCGGTGAGTTCCTGGCCGCCCGCTGCCGACGGGCTGTCGTCTAAGATGGTGTCGCGACGGTTAGGTATATATGAGTATGGATGCTAATAGCCAGAGGCAGCATCTACCTTTTTCAGTAGCAGACGGATGTCGCAGGTTGCTCAGCAAGGACGCAGACGACGGCTTTTCGTTCCGTCCGGCCATTGCAGAACCGGGCCGCTACGTGTGGTCACGTTAGCATGCTGTTTAACCAGTGGTGATGGCGACAAAACACTTACACTGGCACCAAAGCGCTTTCGCGATGATTGCGCTATTACAACATGCATCAGATGGTGGTCAAGCATGTAAAGCAGAGAAGGGGAGAGAGAGAGCACACATACCTTGCTTTTTACCCGCCTCCCGCAGTGCAGTAGCAGCTTGTCGTGCAAACAGTGCAGCTACGCAAACGCCATAAGTATCCGGTAAATGGATGCACGCCTTTGTGGGTTGCTTACCCTCTCGCTCCACCAGGGACGCCTCTTGGTCATCGGCGTCCATGATGTTGTCATGCTTTATGATCGTTTTGACGCCGCTCATCTTGAATAGCTGCTGGAGAAGATCCTCTTCGCCTGCTTCGTTGAACGTGTCTTCATGCTGGGTTTCTGGTACGCTGTAGATGGCAGTATCGGACTACTATGGCAGGGTAGACATTGTGTGCGTGTATGTGTGCACTGTAAAGGATACTATTCGCTGATACCGCCGATGCCTGAGATGGCAAGTTCGTTGACCGCATCGCTCATGCTTTGTGCTGTACGATGCTGCTTCTGCGGCGCTGCCTGCTTTCCTGTTTCTGTGCTTGCAGCCGAGCGACGTTCCGGCGGAGCAACCTCTACGCCTTCAAACAGCTCGCCTGTCTCGGTAGCAGCGGCATCTGCACTGAGCGTGAATAGGTCACGCAAATCATGCACCTGTCGAGTAGCTTAGCTCGTGCCGCGCAGAAAGGATCGAATATCGATGCCACGCCACGCCACGCCATGCCACGATGCCCACCTTGAAAAAGCGTCTCTGCTTTGGGTCGTTCAGAATTTTGCGCGAAAGATAGTGCTTGAATATCTGCCGGTGATAGATTTTCTCCTCGATCGTTCCAGCCGTGATTAGGCGGTAGATGGCGACATCGCGCGTCTGACCAAGTCTCCAAGCTCGCTCGCGTGCCTGGACATCTGTAGACGGGTTCTATCCACATGGCGCCATCTCGTCATAAACATGAGCGCTCACGCTACAGCCCAGGTTTCTTCTGTGCTCACCCAATCTGGGTCAAAGATGACAACACGATCGGCGCCAACGAGGTTGATGCCGAGGCCGCCAACTTTGGTTGTAAGTAGAAATACAAGTATGTCCGAGTTGTGGTTGAACTCGTAGATTAATGGCGCGCGTGCTTGCACCGGTGTGCCTCCGTCCATCCGTCGGTAGGTTAAACCTGTGTATGTGCGTCAATGTCGAGTCAGCACTTTTGCGACATCTTGCGAATGGATTGTGCGCACCTTTGTGTTCAACCATGCGCTCAAGAATGTCCAGCATCTGACGCGTTTGCGAAAATAGCAAAACGCGGTGTTTGCCGGTTTTCCAATGGTCTAATAGTGAAGAGAGCACCTGCATTTTGCCTGATCTTTCTGGAGACCCGCTCACCATATCCTGATGACATTTAGATATGCAGTTAGCTAGGTGGAATGGCGCATGACACACCATATGCTACGTACGGACGCTTGACGGACTTCCAGCAGATCGGGATGGTTACATATCTTTTTGACGACGTCGATACCATAAAGAATATGTTTGTCGCCTTGTATGATGCTGTCCATCTCCTTGGAACGCAAGAACGCCTCGTACGCTTGTCTTTGTATCGGCGTCAGGCGGCATAAAAGAACCTAACAGGCCGACACAGACGGCAAAGGCATGTTGTTGCAGGTGAGCAACGTAATGCAAATTACGCACGCGCACGCCACGAACATGCTCGGTCTTTTGAGGAAGATCCTTGGCCACAGCTGCTTTGGTTCGTTTAAGCAGGTAGGGTTTGACGAGATCGCGCAGCACAGACGCGCACTTGTATGCAATCTCTACTTGCAAGAGAGATGCATTGGCATAGCCACCCAGATTGATAGGAATAGCAAACTGACTTTCAAAGACGGGCAGCGTCTAGAGATGGTAGGTTGTCAGCGCATGCACGCTTACTCTTTCTAGCGCACATCTAACGTACACCCAGTCGACCGGGATAGACAAAGTCGAAGAGCGACCACAGCTCTGTCAGATTGTTCTGAATGGGCGTACCGGTAACAATGATACGATGTGGCGTGTTCAGCTGCTTGCACACTACCGTAATCTCTGCTTCAGGATTGCGTATCTTGTGCCCTGCGCATACATCAGCGTTAGCGCCAAGGCAGTGTAGCGCCAATGTCGCTTGTCAGCACCTTCGTCGAGAATAGTATAGAACCATTTTCGCGCCAGCAGAACAGATTGAAAGCGGCGTAGTCCCTCGTAGGTTACCAGCAGCACATGCCCTACCGTTATCGGCCAAAGAACCGTGAGATGCTGCACTGTCTGTACTGCACCAGCACGCATTTACCGTTATCGAACACGCGTTGAACGAGTCGTTCTGCAAGTGCGTTCATTCGTTTGCCAGTCTTTGCGGTGACAGGTGAGTGTACAGGCTCACTGTCTGCGCTGGTCGCTAATGCACTGCCGCTAGCGTGCAGAATGACAGCGCGCATGGGTGGCCACCAGCGGTTGAACTCACTCGCCCACTGGTCCAGCATGGTGGCTGGGCAAAGCACCAGTGTAGGACCGCGCATTTTACCCGAGTACATCATCCCAGCAAGAAACGAAACGATTTGGACCGTTTTCCCCAATCCCTGCGTTGGTTGAATGAATGCTCCGGGTCAGTTGAATACAACCAGATGTCCACACGGCGACTGTATGCTAACCATCTCGTCTCCCAGAATCCCACCGGTTTCCTGTTGGTGCAGCTCCCAAAGCCATTTTATGCCTAATCTCACGAGCATACAGCAAGTTAGAAACACCTCTTATACAGCATCGGCTAGCTTTCCTTGTGTACAACTTACATGTGCGCTGGTACTCAAAGAGACTAGTGTAGATCTCACCAGGTAGCCTGAGGCCATCGGCGACTCGCGCTTCGCCGAACAGCGGATGCGGCAACCGCGTCTCGGCTGCCACGATGTCTTCATCGCCGCCAACATCGTCTATCGCCGGCGTCGTCGTCGTCGACTCTGGTGATGCTGCCGCTCTTTCTCTCTCTCGCAGTCCTCTACGCGCTGTGGCCCAGTTGGCTAGTCGGCGCTGACCACCATGTTAGTTGTGGTCAGCGGGTGTCTGACCGCTTCTGCTGAAGACCGCTATTCAGCAGCATACAGCGTACCTGGAAATGCAGCTCATCGCCGTCATCTGCGCGACGCTTCGGCAATGACGTACTGCGCTTGCGCTTGCTCGCACGCTTTCGTGCTGCGCCTACTGCATCGCTGTTGGAGCCCTCCTCCTCATTCTCTAGCTCGTCGCTTGACCCGTGCCAGGCAGTTTCGTCGCTCTCCACCCATGCGTCATCGCTGTCACTCGGCCTTGGTGTGTATTCGTCGCTGGAACTCATGCTGTAGGGGCGTAAGGCCGGGCAGAGACGCGAGCGTGGCGGATGCCGTGGTCTTTTGCGCAGGGGAATCGAGGGTATATGTTCACGCTGAGTCACGAATCAGCCGGCTTTATTGCGTTCCCACCACGTCGAGCTGGTAGGTGTTTTCGTCGAGGATGCGGTCTAGCTCTGCGCGCAGCATATCCACACTGCCCGCGTCTACAAATACGTGTGTGTCGTCCAGATCCTCGATGATGAAGCGGCGCGTGTCGTTGATGTGCAAGATAATCTGCTTCACCGTCGGGTCGCTGATGGGTGGGTGCAACGTTGTGTGAGCAGAGCACACGCGCTGGGCATAAGCAGGCCCGCGGACGACCTACCAACGAACAAGCACGCCTGCGGCGCACAAAGAGGAGCACACGAGTTATTTTGGGGATGTATCGGTGAGCGGACGGCGGGCGGGTGTGCGCGCGCGCTGATGCGGCAACTCACCTCGGATCGCTTTAACCATTGTGGCAGTAGGGAAGAGGAGCAGATAGGCGTTGTGGCACAGATGCAGTTCTGTGCGGTGACGTCGATGGCAGCGTTGGGGTTGCACGTGAAGAGAACCGAGAAGAAGAAGAAGAAGAAGAGGAGGAGGAAGAGGAAGCACGACAGAGGCAACGCGTCGCGTCTGCTTGCCCCTGTTGCCTTCATCGTCCGTGCGCATCGCCGCTCGCACCCTGTGAAGCGGGATTTCTAAGCGTTGTGTTGTGTCAGCGTCATGGCCTGCTCGGCTTGAGCTGTGCCGGTGGGCAGGAACATATGTGATTATTTCGTGGTTGGCGGGCGGAATCGAAATCCCTAATATCGGTGGTGAATTCTCACCCACTACTATTTAAACCGCCATACCCACTGCCGCCCAACGGTGGCCGCCTGTCTGCTCTGCTCACGCACCGCCACTCTCTCCTGCCCTACTCTGAAGCCGCTCTCTACCAAACCGCATCGTTCCGTTGCCAACATGACTGTTCAAAGCTACAAAGTTGGTGGGTGCTGCAACTGGAGACAGCTGGTGCGCGTCGCTTATGCTAACCGCTCATGTCGCGTCGATCTTTTGCCGCGTAGCCGACATTTCGCTGGCCGAGTTTGGCCGCAAGGAGATTGAGATCGCCGAGCTGGAGATGCCCGGCCTCATGTCGCTTCGCGAGAAGTACGGTCCGGCTCAGCCGCTCAAGGGCGCTCGCATTGCCGGTTGCCTGCATATGACCGTCCAGACCGCCGTGCTCATCGAGACGCTGACCGCGCTGGGCGCGGAGGTTGCCTGGAGCTCGTGCAACATCTTCTCCACGCAGGACCACGCCGCTGCTGCCATCGCCGCCACCGGCGTTCCGGTCTACGCCTGGAAGGGCGAGACCGACGAGGAGTACATCTGGTGCATTGACCAGACCCTCGCTGCCTTCTCAGAGGGCAAGCCGCTCAACATGATCCTTGACGACGGCGGTGACCTCACCCGTCACGTGCACGACAACTACCCGCAGTACCTGGCGGACATCCGCGGTGTTTCCGAGGAGACCACCACTGGTGTGCACCACCTTTACCAGATGCTCAAGGAGAACAAGCTCAAGGTGCCGGCCATTAACGTCAACGACTCTGTGACCAAGAGCAAGTTTGACAACCTGTACGGCTGCCGCGAGTCGCTGATCGACGGTATCAAGCGCGCCACCGACGTCATGGTTGCCGGCAAGGTCTCCGTCGTCGCCGGCTACGGTGATGTCGGCAAGGGCTGCGCTGCCGCGCTCCGTGGTATGGGCTCTCGCGTGCTCGTCACCGAGATTGATCCGATCAACGCGCTCCAGGCCGCCATGGAGGGTTATGAGGTGACCACCATGGAGGATGCGGTGTCCGAGGGCAACATCTTTGTCACGACCACCGGCTGCCGCGACATCGTGCGTGGTGAGCACATGACCCAGATGAAGGATGATGCCATCGTGTGCAAGTAAGTGTTTATTCGTGCGCTGAGTTGCTATCGACCGATGCTGACGCAGCGCCTACCTGCACTGTCCACTCTAGCATCGGCCACTTTGACGTTGAGATTGACGTTGCGTGGCTCAAGAAGCACGCCGTCAACCGGGTCAACATCAAGCCACAGGTGGACCGCTACGAGCTGAGCAACGGCCGCCACATCATTCTGCTGGCTGAGGGTCGCCTTGTGAACCTGGCCTGTGCCACCGGTCACCCGAGCTTCGTCATGAGCAACTCGTTCACCAACCAGGTGCTGGCCCAGATTGCCCTGTGGACCGACGCTGCCGCGTACCCGCTCGGCGTGCACATGCTGCCCAAGAAGCTGGATGAGGAGGTTGCCGCTGCTCACCTGAGCAAGCTTGGCGTCAAGCTCACCAAGCTCACCGAGGTCCAGGCTGCCTACCTTGGTCTGCCGGTCGATGGCCCGTACAAGCCGAACCACTACCGCTACTAGACTAGTCACTGTTGTGGTTGCGATCAGGATATGGTTGTTACATTCAATGCACGTACCGAGTGACGGCTCGTGCACAGTTTATTAAAATACTGGCCAACAAGTCACTCAGACGCGTGTCTTGTGCGAGCCTATTCCTGTGTCGATGGGCCGGTGCACATCTCCCTAAGCCATGCTGATAGGATAGCGGTCATCTTGTGCTTGCTCTCAAGTTGCTGATGCTGTGCCGCCTTGTGGGCTGCTGTCCATCCGGGAGGTGGCGCACCGTTGGATGAGCAGGCAAACACGCGCTGAAGGCATTGCCACATGTAGGGCGCCAGTACATGGACAAACAGTCCAACAACAACACTTTCGAGAGATGTAGACTCGCGCGCTTGAAGGACTGTGCGCAGTGTATCCGAACTGCGACACAGTTCGCGTGCTAGCACGGCTGATAGCGAGGGCAAAACGCCAATGGGCGCATACCAGCGAAGATCATTCAACAGCGCGAGCCAGCTGTTCAAAAGGCGGGCAAACGGTGCTGCTTGCATAAGATCTTCGGGCGGCGCCATGGATGTTGGCTGTTCTGCATCATCGCTTGCATGCACGTTTTTTGCAGCAGCAGCAGCATTGACTACCTCGAGTAGACGTGCCGTCTCAGCTTTGGCAGGCAGCCAGGCAGTATTGTGCTGGAGTTCCTCCGTCAGTGCTACTGTGGCGCGCTCTGCTCGGCCAGTGGCAATTCTTACAATGGCTAGATGGATGTCATGCTGGATAACAGTATGCACATCTGTGGCACAGCGTGCAAGAGGCCCAGACGTGTCTGCAACAGACGTAGCCAGTGTCGCTACAAATGTTAGGTCATTGGTATTTTGCAATACGTGCTGCAACTCTGAGCGTAGCGTGCTGGCTACATATGCGGCCGCCAGATTGCGATACGGCTCTGCCTGTGCGCCATGTGGTGCCAGTAAGGCTGCCAGCTGTCGATGTAGCTCTGGCGTATGGAGGCGAAGCGCGTCTAGCCATTGTGCCAGCTGCTCTGGCGACGTTGGCTCAGTCTCACGCCATGGCATGGCTGCGTCTAGTTCAGCGTCTTTGCTATGTGCCGTTGCTGCTGCTGCTACTGCTGCTGCTGCTGCTCTACCGTCACCCTGTCGATCGACAGCACGTCGCCACCACGAAATGCGCGCTCGCATCAGGAAAGCTGAGAGCAATGCTGACTCGGTAGGGCAGTGAATTAGCGCATCGTCTGCCGATACACTTTGCGTGTGCATGTCCTCTTCCACAAACGCTGTTTCCTGAGACGCCGACATTGGATGCCATGCGCGTCGAAGCTGACCCAGATGACGCGCCAGCTCTGGTAGTGCTGCCGTTGCCGAGAGCCGTGCAATAAGGCGGCGGATCAGCTCGCCTTCAATATGCTCTGCCGCTGCACGATGCACTCGGGAGATCAGGGTAGTTGCGCCAGTACTTGCCGTTGAAATATGATCCTCTTGGCGTGTGCTATGCGTTACTTGCTGTTGCCAGGCTCGCGTCTGTTCATACAGCGACAGAGCACCGTCCCATCGATCTCCAGCGACGCAGGCGTGTATTACGCGTGGCATCTCCAGAAGCGCATCAATGTCCTCGCGTCGATCAACAGCAATCAAGGTGCCATGACGCTCTTTGCAATAGCGCGAATACCGACTGCCACACAGCTCCTTGGCTCTCTGGCTGGCGTCACCACAGGCGGTTGTAAGGCGCTCAAATGCCGCTAGTGTGTTGGCCAGTGCGTTGTCCTGGTCTAGCACAACAGCTGGTGCACTCATGGCTCCTGCTTAGTACGTGTCTTTTCACGCTCAGACAAACGTCGAATGCACCGGGGGTGCGATTTAATGGCGTTGTTGCTTAATAGCGTAGTGGACAGAGAGTGAGAAGCATCAAAAGACGGGCCGATTCGTCTGTCGCTCCTCCAAGTCGCGTGCCTCGTTGTCTTTGACGACCGAATAGACGGACGCCTTGAACAGCGTATAGACTAGGCCAAACTTGCGCTCAATCTCGCGCAGCTTGTCGGTAAGCACCGGCACCTGGCTTGTGTTGAGCTCCAGCACAACCTGGTTCATCTAGATGGCAGCGTAAGACTATGCCTCTTGTATACGGCCGCATGCCTTGCCTACCTGCTCTAATGCCGCAGCCAGATTCTCGTAGCCTTCGAGCACCTCCACGCGGAGAGCAGCGGCGTTTTGCGGCGACGCAGCAGGAGACGACATGGCGGCGGACAAGTGCGGTCACGAGAGCTGGCAGCAGTAGCGTCTGGTGGCATGAACAACCACGACGACCACGACGTCAGTCGCTCTTCTTTCCACCACCACTACCGCTACCGCCACCACTACTCGTTTCCTGCCATCACTTGTAGCCTTTTTCTTCTGGTCCGCCGTAGTTTGCACGCGCTTTGCTTACGCGACAGATAAACCGTGGTCGACTGCCATGGCTGACCGCAACCTGATTGCCGTTATTGGCGACGAGGTGTGTGTACTGCCGGGATGCGCACGCACTGGGAATAAGTTGTCGTTGACGCTAGCACCTACCAGGACACCGTCACCGGTCTGCTTCTGGCCGGTATTGGTAACGTCGACACGCAGCAGCGAAGCAACTTTCTTATTGTCGACTCTAGTAGGCACTGCCAGGCGGCGCTGGGTGAGCTGAGCGACGCTTGCTGACGTTGACATTGCCGCGACGTAGAGACACAGGCCAGTGCTGTGGAGGCGGCATTCAACGACTTTACGGGACGCAAGGATATTGCCATTCTTTTGATCAATCAGCATGTAGGGCAGCGGCGTATTGATGTACAGTTGCGCGTGCCATGGGCAGCTGACGTGTCTGCTTGTTAGGTGGCTGATATGGTGCGACCGCTGATCGATGCTTACAACAATGCATACCCGGCGCTTTTGGAAATCCCGTCCAAGGATCGCCCGTACGGTGCGTATAAGCCGGTCGCCACAATCCATTCAGTGCTAACAGTTGCTGTGCCGGTAAACAGAGTCGTCCAAAGATTCTGTGATGAAGCGCGTCAACAAGCTGTTTGGCGAATAGGCATGCTGTCGCCTCCGATTTCACATATACACATCGGTTCATCGTATGTACGCATCGCTGCACACTGGTACAGCGCCAGCTGGCGATATAGCCATGTTTATTTCGATCGGAACATTTGCACGTCCATCCGGCGTCGGCCTGCATACTATTCCTTTTCCTCCTCCATGTAGTCGGGGTTCTTGCGCAGCACCACAAAGCCCTCCAGATCGGGCGTGTAGGAGAGGTCTGAAGAAGCGTGGCATTGACAAGGGGCGTTTGTGAGCAGACAGTACGGGTGCTTTGGTACGCAATGAGCCACGTACACTCCTCCGTGGCCAGTTCGGCCCGTTCCGAGTGTGCGAGCAAAACGGGTGTTGTGTGCGTCTGGAATCCAGTGATGGCCTTGGGCCGACCAGCCTGGCCAACGACATCGACCGCCTGTGCGAGGTGGTCAGATGGGCGTTTAGTAGTGTGTTGGATTGTGCGTGCGCACAAAGACTCACCTGGCCGACGCGGACGGTGACCGGCTTGCTTGCAAGTGTCTCATCCAGTGTGATCAGGAAGCGCGGGTACATGGCGCACGCCAGGTTGTACAGCAAATAGTGCGACTTGGAAAGAATGGCTATGCGTGCACATTATCGATGAGCCTGCCGTGCAAGCTAGCGTACCGCCACAGGCTACTTACTGTTCTTTGCGTCCGTGTAGGCCACCAGCGTAGCCAGCAGACCGGCAGTTGCGCTTGTGGACATGATGGATCTGTTTGTGTGATACGGGTTGATGGTCATCGTGCCCTTGCCCATGTGCACCAGACCCTGTGCAATGCGCACGGTGAACAAGCAGTTTGGCTCCTTGTAGTAGTAGGAAGCCAGCTGCCGCAGCATTTGTGCCAGACGGGCGTTGTTTGTACCGGCGCCAACAAGACCCATGGCAAAGATGGCGTTCAGCGCAACGTCCACGTCATTGTCGTGCGAGTACTTGCTCAGGGTGTCGAGCACGTTCACCAGCGGATTCGAAGCGCACAGCAGACCAAGGGCCAGCGGGACTGCGCGTCGGATCACAGGCTCGCCATAGTGCATCTGATCAGCGAAGGAAAATCGTCAGTTGTCGGCGCTTGATGAGACGTCCATCGTG
>KZ992733.1:0-18576 GCA_003614735.1 Thamnocephalis sphaerospora | reverse complement strand
GACCACTCGCATAGTATGTGAGGAATGTGCACATGGAGATAATGCCTAATGGTCTGGCTGTTAGCCCGAGTCGCATTCAGAGTATGCCGCGCCAACAATGCTCACCGGGCAGAACAAAGTAGAGGCCTACGTTAAAGGCTTTCATCCACGCCGCACGAAATAGCATTTTCATCTCGCGGTCTCGCTGCTCATTTACCCTCTTCTCCAGCGGAACCTCCCAGGCTGACAACTTGATCAGTTCGATGCCGCTCAGCAAATCTCCAGTAGAACGGATACGGTCATCTCGAAACTTTGCAGTCAGTGCGCGCAGGTACGAGAAGCGTCGCGCAAACGCGCTGTGCAATGGTATCAATAGCAGGACAGCGACAACACCGATAAACGCCGACCATCCTAGATCCTTGTAAAGGAATACAGCCACAATGATGAGTTCTACCGGTCCGACCCAAATGTAGTTTGCCATAGCGGATGCATTATCAAAGCATTGCACGTCGTTGGAGATCAAATTGACAATTTGACCGGATCCGGTGGCGGTGCTTGCCGGAAGTGTCAGTGCTTTGCGATAAAGCAAGGCAATCAATCCAGTGCGTGCTTGGAACCCCATGCGCATTGCTGGGAAAGAGTATAGATGATGAAAAATGACGTGTAGAAGCACAGCTAGTGACAGCCCCAGAGCCCATAGATAGCCCTAGCATATGGATATGTTAGTAACATTGCAGCATTGCACGCGTACCAATACATCATCTGCTGTACTTACTTCTAGGTGTTCAGCGCTGGGTCTTTGGAAAAAGCGGATAATGTAGCTAGCCATCGATGCAATGTTAGCTTAATGCTGTCTCCGTGGCTGCCCCATTGTGCTTACCCTAGAAGAACAGCTTCACCAATTTTTGTAAGCGATCTTATGAAGCAAAGCACAGCCGACGAAAGCAGCGGCTTTCGGATAGCATACAAAAGAGGCTTCCACAGGCTTGGTTGCTTTTGACGGCCCTCTTTGACCAGCTTCAACTGATGTTCCCAGCCGCGAAGTATCTCCTGGGACAGCCAACGACAGTCGTCCTCCTCGCTGTCGTTGACACGCGCGCATGATGGTAAATCTGATTAGTCAGATGCTCTGGATTCACAGCCCAAGTGCCGTGTTTACCATAGCGCAGGAATATGCTCCACGTCCAGACGCGTATGCCGACCAAACATAATGAGCTCGTTCATCCAATGAAAAGTCAGGCGCGACAAGAAACCCGCACGCGCCAAAGGCGATACGGATGCATCGGGCACGGCCTTCTTCTTCGATGTCCCCTTTTTGCGCGACGACGGCATGCTGGTGGTGTAGACGCGCGTGTAGGCCGTTGTAGATGAAAATTACGCGACAATACCGGTCTGGTTTCACTACAAAACGCACGGCTGGCTAATGCAAGAAAGCTGTAAGCAACTGCAGTGCACTCCTTCGCTGGTGGCAGCAGTGCAGGGTCTCCAAGAGCGCGCTGCTGACAATAAAAACTAAGCTTGATCGGTTGACAGGGCTGATATTTGCGGTTAGTTGCTACGGGAGACAAGTCAAAAGCTTTGCAGGTGGTGCTAGCTATCGTGACTCTGTGGTTAACCCGAAACCTGGTAGTGCGAGTGGCGGAAAGTGTTGTTTGAATAAGCAAGTGTAGCATATACCGTCCTGCCTTGGCCCGTTTTATAGCATGCTGAGCAAGCTTGGTTGCCAAGTGTCTGCCATAGTATGCTTCGTAATGCGGTAGACACATGGCGCAAACGACCGCCTTGCGGATAATCTAGCGTGAGTCGACTCGGGTATATTTTATCCGTTGGCGTCTATTCGTAATATCACCTGCTGTGTGGGACTTGTAGTTACACCGCCTTGTGCGGATGTCGCTGCAGCCTGCAGATAATTGAGCGCGCCTACACGCAAGCGCCGCTTTGTATGCTCCGTTATTGGTATTCACACTCGTGCGGGGCACTGCGCGAGGAGATTTCGCATCACAGATTTTGCCGTTGGAAGCAGTATAACGGTGCCGAGCGGCCATCATTGGCGATAGCGTTTGGGTGTGTCGCAGTCACCATCACCGAAGTGATATCGCCGACAATCTGACAAAGAATAGATTGTGCTACCAAGAGCTTTGGATCTGTAATAGACCAACCCCCGCACGCGCTATGATTGTACAGGGGCAGATATAGATGGCGGGACCGAGTTTGGATCAAAAAACTCGTCGCTGCACTGCGTAATAGAATGACAGACTGCTGGACTGGTAAGGCATTGCGCTTTTGTAGCACTGGCACAACAGTCCTTGCATCTGAATCACAAGCCGCATGATAACGATACATCAGCTGGATAACAGCGCGGAGAGGCGTGCAAATGATCTCTTACCAGGGCATTCGCACCGCATACCGCTGTTCCGCCATACATTGCCGTCCGTTGACGCTTGGTTTACTGTATTGCACAAGATGATAAAATATACGATAGACACACTAGACACACTACACGTAGCGCAGCTGAGCTGAGGTGAAAATAGGCGGCTTCCAGTCCAGCAGTTCGGGATGGATGCGTCGCCGCTTCTTCTGTTCTGCACGCTTGTAGGCATCCACCACTTTGTTGCTCAGGCAGATAATGTGCTGACCCTTGTAATACTTGAGCGCATCAATACTCTGCAGCGTATGCATCACATCTTGTGGTGTGATCGCCGTCGCGTTGGCAATCTCCTCGATGGTCACGTCACCGCGGAACCGAATCAGCCGCTCCACGATCGCCTCTGCCCAGTAGGCACGATAGGAAAGCAGGCCCAAGTCCGACAGCGGCTTTTCGGGACTACCAAGCTTGCCCTCCACTTTGCTCAACTCGTACGAGAATGCAATCAGCAGTCGACCGTAGCCTTTGCGCTGATGCTGCGGTAGCGTTAGGATACACGCAAGGTTGTAGTTTTCGGCCGAATCCTTTTCCTTGCTAAAGTAGCCGAGTATGTGCGCACCGTGGGCGTCTGTCTGACACATTACGTAGAAAAGAAAGGGATCTACGTCGTAGTAGAGTGTCTTGTGGTCGAGGAACAGCTTGCTGAGCAGGCAGAGGTTACGGCAATAGGTCTTTTGGCGCCGGCCATCAATCTCGAAAAAGCTGAGATCCTCGTGCCGATAAATCTCATTGCCGGGCGGATGCATCAGCCGGCACTTTTGCCGGTGCCGCTGCATCTGAAACTCGCTACCGTATGGTGTCAAGCAGAACTCGCACACATGGACCAGATGAAGTCCAGTAAATTCAGGGGGATACGGCGAAAAGTACCAGGTGTCCACGTCGTGGCGGCCCATGCGGATGCAATTGATGTTGCGCACGCGCGAGATTTCCGTGCCCGACTGGCTCATCGAGCCACCGTGGCGCAGACGCTCAATTTCAGACTGCTTGGAGGCTCCTTCGTCCTCGCCCTCACCGCCGGCCGCCTCTGACATGGGTGTGTCCTGGTCTCCGTCGCGAGCATCGTGTTCCTGCTCATCGTCATCGGCACCTCCAGAGCGCCAGCGCGCGCTTGGTGCGGGTGACGCAGCCTCCGGCATATCCTGCGATCGCGATCGTGCCATAGCCGTTGACGCCTTGCCATCCTTGCTGAGCTTCGAAAGACGCTTTCCTTGACGTCCTTTGGTGCGTGCACGACTGCTGCTTTTGTTGGAGCGCGACGGTCGCTCTGTCTCCTTGCCTGTCGGCGCTTTTCCTCCAGCAGCCGCGTCCTGCTTGCTGCGGCGCACTCGCGGAAACTCGACGCGGCGTGACAGGTCCAGTCGGTCCGCAGACACCCATTCGTCCAGACGCTTGTTGAAGTTGATGTAATGCACATAGCATTCCGTCTGGCCGGGCTGCATGACTGACTGACGCACGGATAGCACCTCGGCACGCCGATCCTCTTGCTCGCCGACCGCCTTTTGCTCGTCGCTAAGCCGTACAAACACCTTGCAGCCGGCGACCACCATGTCAACCGTGACGGGACCACTGGCAGCCGGTGTGCCCGGTGCGCTGCTATTTGCGCTTAGTGTCGCCGTCATTGCTACGGCGGCAAATGCGGGTGGCGTGGCCGGATGCTCTTGCGATCGCGTACGCAAGCCGTTACCGGTGCCCTCAGCCGATCGCCCTGCCACGGCCTCCGCACCAGTCGCTGTCTCGTGCGCCTCATGCACCATCTCCACGCCGTTGTCCTCTGCTGCGTCGTTTGCGCGCATATGAGAGCTAGGGCTCGTGGACTGACTGGCAGCAGGGAGAGGTATGCGTGTGTGTATGGGTAGTGGGCAGCAAGATGACTGGATTGTCAACGTGTACGGCGTAGTGGGTCAGTGGGAGCAGGCGGATTTGTGTTGTCAGCGATGATCCGCCCTGGATTCGTCTTGATTTTCTTTTTCTTTTTAACACGCCTTCCTGCATCGTCCAGCTGCCCGTACCTGCCGCTGCAATCGTCTTTCGCTCTGGTGCACTGAAAGCTCTTGGTAGAGCCATTGGGTAGACTGGTCCGGAACAGACTTGGCCGCCGCTCGTTGACGATCGACTATGGCGGTGAGGAAAACACGCCGTCTTAGAAAGGTGGCCAGCACCTGGGCCGAAACAAAGCAGGAAAGCGCATCAAAGGTGGAGGCGCCCAAGAAGGAGGAGGTGACGGACGAAGAAGAGGCGCCTCAGCCTGTGCTGCGTGAGCAGCAGCGCCCAGCAGCACCACTCGACTCGGACTCGGATTCCGACGATGAGGCGCCGGAGGCGGTTTCGCTTTCTGTGGGCAAGCAGCACGCGCAGCAGGCGGAAAAGCGGGCACAGTCGGCCGTTGATGAGTATGTGCAGCAGCGTAGCTGAGTTACTGTGCCGCTTCGCTAGCTATAACTCATACCCACTGTCTGGCGATAGGCTTGCAGCGGAAAAGCGGAAACGACGCCGCGAAGTGGATGCGCGGTTAAAGCAGCAGCAGCAGGATAAGCGCGGCCGCCAGCCGCAGACGACAGAAACAGTCAAGGGAGCGCTGCCGGCGGCTCTTTTGGAGGATGTAGCTGCGCAGGACGAGGAACGCAAGCGGTAAGTGACGTGCACCAAGCCATGTAGACTGTGCTGTCTGCTGCGGCTCGCATGCTAACACAGCTGTACCTGTGCGGAAACCGCGCAGGCAAAAAGCGGCGATTGCCCGTGACGAGCAGCAGCGTGGCACGCATACGCGCCTGGACTTGTCCGACGTAGACTCGGATGACGAGGTGCTGGCAGCGGGTAAAGCAGCTGGCCGCATGCCAACACTGCCAGGAGGTGGCCCTGCACAAAAGGACATTGACTGGGTGCGCGGCACCAAGCAGAGTGTGCAGGAGCGCGAATGGAAGAAGCGGACCAAGTACGATACGGGTATTATCGAAAAGGAGTAAGTGCCATGCTAAAGGTGCGATGGCCGGGAAATTATGTTTTCTAATGGCATCTTTTCTGTGCTACCAGTGGCTTCAATGTAGCGGTTCTCCAGGAAGTCACGCAAAGTATCTCGCGATCTGTTGACCAGAAGGCCGTGGGTTTCCGGAGGCGCCAGCTGTATAGCCAGCGCGTGACGCGTGGCGACGGTAGGTGTTGCGGCAACCGCGCTGTACAAATCGCTATTTGCATGCTCATCATCACCTGGCGCGCCCTGATCCTGTGCGCCATTTGCAACGTTCCCGTAGCAATGCGCCACTCGGCTTTCCGCCGAATGAGTGTTCCAATGCAGTTTCGCCGCAAGGACGCATAAGCGTCGACGCTATGACAGATAGATGTGGTGCATGTGGCCCGGCACACAAGGGCCACTGCGACGCAGCACAAGTAAACGACCCCTATTGAGATGCATAGGCTATGAGCACAGTTTAGATGTATGTAGGGCAGTGTCGCTGGCATAGCGAGCAGCTAGACACAGGTAGCGATGCGCGTGATGTGCGGGCCTATTGCCAAAGGCAGGCTAGCAGACAGTTAGGCACGGGGTTTTGCCGTTTCTGCCTCAACGCGCAGCTCAGTGGCGGAATCTTCAAGCCGTGCATCGTCGATTAGCGGCGTCGTATTGCGACGACGTGTGTCGCGGCTCTCGCAGTAGGCAAGATAGTCGTCATAGGAGAGCGCGCATTTGCTGCTCTGGTAGCGCGTGAGCTTAATGCTTGCCCGCAGTGTCTCGGTAATATGACCGCGGTAGCCTCCCTTACGCAGCAGCGAGTCTATAGTCTCCACTTTACTCCAGCCTGGTGGCGAGCATGCGTGAGCTGGGGGCTGCGAATCGCTGCTGAAGCATCACGGTGCAAACCCACCTTGCTCGGCGGCAATTTCTGGTAAATAGGTAGCAGTTTTCCGCTTGCCATGTTCGTTGCGAAACTCGATCCAGATGCCGTGCTTGCCAATCTGCCGCGGCATGACAGGTAAGCGCACACCGAAAAAAGCCAAAACAATTGCAAACTTGCCTCCCAGTCAAGATAGTCGCTGCCGAGGGTAAAATCGGTCAGCAGCGATACACTGCCAAAGCCAATGGACGTGAGCACAGTGCGCTTGGCATCACGCTAGGCTCATGTGATGAACGCATAGCAGATGGCTACTTACGCGCACGTCAGCCACGGCACTTCTTTGGAGGTGATGGGCGCAAAGCGTCGATCACGCAATGCACTGTCCATCGCCAGGAGCTGTCAGCCAGTGCAACCAGGCAACCGTGCGCGTTGCCTACCTTGTCAGCGCATACTCTTCCAAGCCGCTTTGGAGCGGCATAGCGTTAAAGTTGCCAATACAACCGCGCAACCGCAGCTCTTCATCATCCGGCGTGGGGTGTGCCGGTTGAACCTTCCAGGTAACAAAGAGCGGATATGCCTGGCTGCCGTTCTTAAACTCTGGCTCGGCCTCCTGCTGCGGGTCAAAGTGGCGACGTAGCACGTCGAAGCAGTAGACGCAGTGTTCCACCAAAGCAACCATGGTAGCAAGTCACAGCGAGCGTAATCTCCAAAAGTCTGGGCGCTAGACAGAACTGCTCGAGCCGTAGTCGGTGCGCTGCGGTGTGAAGATAACAAACGTGCAAAAGCGAATGACGACGCTAGTTGCGCGCAAGCGTGTACAAGTGTGCGCAAAATGCCACTGGCAACGGAAAGGCGAGTGTTAAGGGTTGCAGGACGGCGTGGTGCTGGCGACTGTACGAGCAAAGTATGGAAACTGGACAAGCGGCTGTGGCCGGCGGGAAACGAGCAGGAATGCGCAAAGGTGGCAAGAGTGAAAGCGGAGCAAAGCGCAAAGCCCGACGGGTGGGACGGCGTTTTTCACTGGCTTCTTCTCATTTCCGCTGCTGATGCTGTGCCGACGACAGCAGCATTATGCCGAGGGCTCCCAGACGCATGTCGCTCTCTTGCCGCACGTGTCAAATACACACACACACCAAAAGTCACTGTGGCGTGCAAAAGTATACACCATTTAGACACGCGTCAACAAGCAACTTTGACAGTCGGCTGGCACAGACAGGATAAGGTAGATGCTGAACTGCTGATGACTGGTAGGATGCACTTTTTGTTTACTGTGTCGTGTAGCTGTGCGCTGTAAAAGGGCAGGTTTCTTGCGAGCTTAATACAGCAGCCATTTCGCTTGGTAAAAGCGCAAACGCTACATGGACAACAGCTTGTCTTTTGAAATATGTGCTGCCGCGTCTGATGCTCTTACCGCTGTCTAGACTATCGATTGGCCTACCTGGACTTGATCAAGTGCGCATGCCATGCCTATATGTCGCATGAATACGGCTGCCATATGGTGCGCAAAGCCGAAAATGCTTGTGCGTGCAAGCACAGCCATGCCTTAGGTGCGCTTTCTGGTCTTTTCTACACTCCATGCCAAGCTGCAAATGAAAGCTGCACGGTGCAAACAGTGCACCCACCACCATTGCGGTAGCATACGCGTTTCTACGCGCCTTGTCTGCACATCGCGTGTTTTCGGGCAGCCGTGCGCGTATATGCCGTGGGAAAGTGAATAGGCGGTCCAGGCATTGCACCAGCGTGCCGGCACATGCGGGCTTCACGCCACCATTGGTCTGCCGGGCGACGACAGGAACGGAGCGTGCTAGACCGCCGCGTTCATCCTGGGAACCATGCAAACCACCCGTTTATGCCACCGGCTGTGCTACAGCTGCCGTGTTTGTGCGAGTCAACCCCTTGGATAGCTTGCCTTGGTGGCTAGAACTCCTGCTTTTGGCGCAAAGGCGAGATGCAGTCTTTCCGGTGACCGCTGAGTTAAGTCGCTCGCGCCACGGATGCAATAGGCCGGCTGTCCGTAAAAAGACAGCCAAGTGCAGTGTATGACAAGAACACACTCCACTTTGTTGCAATAATCGCCTCCCAAGTATGATAGGCCTACTGGGTTGCACGCGCCGCGCAATAGTCCTCTACCAGGATCGCCCTGTGTCGGTCTCGTCCCCAATAATTACTCCTGGCGTGCACTGTACTCTGCTCACGCCCATTCACTTTCTTTCGCATCACCGTAATGCCTACAGAGCCAGCCACGTAGCGCATCATACCCTACAGTATCACACCTGTTTGCATATTGATCGTCCTAGTCTCCGGTGTCTTTAGTCATCCGCCACGCTAAGCGTACGCTCGCCTAGTCGGGACCGCCAACCCTACACGTGTACCTCGTATTCTAGCCACCTAGGAGCGCAGCGCGCTACACGAACGAGCGCCAGACGCCGTCTCTGTGTCTCCAGGATGCTTTTCGATGATACCACCCCGCAGAAGCTCCCTCCTATCGTAGTGAACTCGGTGATCATCCTGATACTCACCATCACGGTATACGTGTTCGTCTACAATCTCTACTGTAGCGCCCGCCTCCTATATACACGACGTCGCAGCAGTGGCGCCCGCCGAACCATACCAGTACTCAACGTCGTGCCCAATCTGGTGGGCAGTATCGCCTCTGCATATGCGCTAGTGCAGCGCGCCTGGCCCGGCGCTGGAACCTGCCAAGCCATTGCGGCGCTAGATGTGCTCACAATCGCGTGTGGCGTCCCTGCCATCACTGCCATCTTGTTCATTCGCGCATACTACACCTGGATGCGGCACAAGTGGCTGAAATATCTGGGCGGCTCTATGGTATTTGCCACCTTTGTCGTCAACATCTCACTTTTTCCCTTGTTGCCCTCGCGCCCCGACGGCAAGGGTTACTGCCTTATCGAGGCCAACCGCACCTGGGCCATGTTCAAACTGGGAGCCGAGACCGTTTCCAACGTCACGCTCTCGGGCCTCTACCTCATTGTGCTGAGGCAAATGGCTCGCAGCAGCCTCAGTGTTCCGCTCTACAAGAAACTCTACCGCGAAGGTATTTTTTCCACCTTTTTCGTCGTTGTATCGTCCATGGTGCCGGCCATCGTTGTTTCACTCAAAATGGCACCAAGCATTGAGCCATTTATTTATGGCGCAGACAGTAGGTTGCACTTGCGGATATGGTCGCCATTGCAGCGCGCTAACCGCCGTTCCTGGCGCGCAGTTGTCATCAACGCCACCATCATCAACCATATGCTGTGCCGAAACATGAAAAATCCGACTAGAACCTGCCGCAACTACGACGCGCAGCTGGAGTGAAGCGTCATGTCTGCTGCGTGCATGCGCGCCAACAGTTGCACGTCTGCTTCAAAAGCCCTTGGTAGGCCCTGCCCAGAGCAGCACCACCTTTTCATTTATACAATACAGTCTTTTGTTTTGCAAACGGCGATTAAATATTCATGCATACTCACGACGTCATTGTACCGATCACATCGCATGTGCCTGCCAGTATAGCTAGTAGGCGTGGAATATTTCGCTACGTGTCCACACGTGCTGAGTAGTCGTCCTATTATTAGAGTGCTCCAGAAACGCTGGTAGCATACTTTGTCGATTAAACACTGTTGTGCAAGTACACAGAAGAAATCAGTGCTCAATCTTTCTCCGCTCTTCCACTGTTGGCTGTAAGACTGCTGCTATCGTGCTCACTCGCCCCTTCTGCCCTCATGAGCACCGTGCAACCCGACAACAGTGCGGAGCCAGGCCTATTTGCGCGTAGCGGCCGCTGCTGCTATAGCACACTGCCTGATCGGCCGCTGCTCGTGGTTTTTTGCGGAATTCCAGGCGCGGGAAAGAGTACCCTCGCTGGACAACTCGAGACATTGCTCCCGGACTGGAATTCCGCCAAAGCTCCGTTAGACGTGAGGCCTGGTCAGAGACATACGTGTGCGTCTAGTCTTCCGTTGCTGCGCGTGCACCGGTTCACTTTTGATGAGCTACTGCCGCAATGGTGTGGCCCGCCTGAACAAAAGCAGATGCCGGAGCAGACTGCCGCTGCGGTGGCGGCAGGTGCGAGGTTGGTGTAAGCCTGTAGCTGCGATGGCGCCCGCGCACTCATTTTATCCGTTTCATGCGCAACAGTTCGTTCAAAGACGACCGTGCCAGCGTGCTAGACCGTCTGGATCGGCTACTCGCGCAGCTTACTCGTACCCGGCGACGGACGCACCAGTGCACCAAGCGAGCCGAGAATCAGAGCTTGACTTATGGCGGCGACATTATCCTACTCGATGATAACATGTACTACAGCAGCATGCGACATGCTTGCTATCGTCTGGCGCAGCAGCGTAAGCGTGTTGCCAATGCGGCCTCAATGATGTATACAAAGCGCTGCTCACCCGGTTGCTTGGCATGCCAGATGATGCCATTTTCCTTCAACTTCACGTAGTTTGCGATCTGGCTACAGCGCATACGCGCAATGTCTCGCGTGCCAAGGCGACAGGCAGCAAGCCGTTATCTACCGACGTGCTCGATCGCATGCACGCCCGCTTTGAGGCGCCTTGCCACTGTTATGCATATCTCCCCTGTGCGGAAACACAGCACATTTCTACGGACAGGGCAGCAAAAGCTCATATTGCGGCGCCTACAGGCTGCCCAGTGCATCCCGAGGCAATGCTTGCTACTGGGAACACACAGGCACACCGTGCGTGGTATACCTACACTGTCGTGTGGGACGCCAGTCAGCTGGATGCGCGTCATGAGAACACGTAGGCATGTGCTGCGGCCCTCGCCCACCGCCAGTCTAACCGTGTGACTGCCCATATTAGCGTGCATGGCTGGATACGACAGTGCTTACTACCAGCGTGGCAACAGATGGCACGTCAACAGACGCATGGGCGTGCAGAGCATATGCATGAAGCACTGGCTGCAGTACGTCGAACGGCGCACTCGTTGTGTTTCATACAAGCTGGCTGATCCATTGGACTGACGCTGCAGGAGCAAGAGCGTGTGCGCGTCAGCACCGATAAGCTTCATCAGCTGAATATAGCGCTGAACCGGCGAGTTGGCCAGCGCGTCCGCCAAACAAGCGACAACGGCAACCGGCAAGCGATGGCCCGCGTGCTGCGCACTCTCAAGGACCGCTTACTCCAGGATGCGCGTCAGGCCCACGTGCACAGCCCCAACCACGCCGCGGGCACGAGCGACGGCATTTGCGCTGTCGACAGCCTGCTAGCCCGTTTTGATGCCGAAGCTGAGCGTCTCACACGCGCTTGTGGCGTTGCCAGCCGGCAGGATGCTCTGCCACCCTAGAGCTGTGCGGCCCATGTCTCACGCGGAGTGGACTGGCCGAGGCGTCAAAGCCAGTCACATTCAACGCTGTCTCTCACCTGACTGTGGTGTGGCGTGACCTGGCTACCACTTTTACAATCGCAGCGACGCTTCATTCTTGCCCCCTATACTTCTTTCTCTGCCTACACCGCACCGCAATCCTCGATCGCTGGCGCTATTCTACTGCCTTGCAGGCCTTATCTACCTTGTAGCCGGTACTCGAGTCGTTTCTGCCCCATTTCGCAGACACGCATACACGCACGTTCCGCACACCGCTGGCCGTCTCTCTACTCATCGCCGTCTTATGGCGACGCTGGGCTTTGTGTTTGGCGTCCTTTGCGGCGTGACGCTAGTCGTAGGCGGACTGCTGGCGCTCGTGGCGCTCGTGGCGCACGCGGCCTACACGCGTCTGCCCGAGCACCGCGGTTTCCAGCAGCGCGCTAAAAGCGTGGCAAAGCGCGACCTTGGGCCGTTTGCGGCTGCAGCGCCGCCTCATGACGGAGAGGAGTCTGAGGAACAGGACGACGCGCACCATTACAAGGTCGGCTGGATGCGCGTAGCGCGCACTCCCAACCCGCGCGGCCTTACCATCGATTTCTCCGACTGGGGCGCACTGGTTCGGCAAGGTCTTGGTCTGGGCAAGCAATCTGCAGCGCGTACAAATCGTGCCCGGGGCCATGTGCGACAGCCTTCTGGTCCACCAGCAAAAACAACGAGCGAAGTGGATGGCGACGCGCCGGAAGGCCAAAACACCGCATCGGCGACAGGCACCAGCCTTGGCGGTCGCGCTTCGTCGCTCATGTCGTCGGCCACGTCGTTCTACCAGCGCTTGCGACGAAAGCGCCAGCCGGCCGACGAACAGACGACAGTGCAAACGTCGCTTATGCAAAAGCAGGCGGAGCAGGTGCAGCAGGAGCACCCGGAAATTGACACGTTCTTTACGGTGCTCAAGTATGACACGTTGTTTCTCTACGACAGCGATGAGCAGCTGGCCTGCCGCGGCGTAATTCTGACTTCATTGCATGACGTCAGCATTCATCCGTCCAATTTGCCAGATAACGAGGTCTTTTTCAAGGATGTGCCGATCCGGCTCACACGTCGAGACACGGAGCACGATGACGTTCTGGACGAGGAGAGTGCGCGCGATTACTATTTGTTTATCAACTCGCCGGTGGAGAAGGAGGACTGGTACTTTGCGCTGCTCAAATCGTCACGCCACGGCGAACTGCCGGAGTTGCAGGACACGCTGGAGCTGCCACCCAGGCCGCGCGAAATGCCTGACTGGTGTGCCAGCAACGCAAACAGTGCGCCAGCCTCACTTGATAGCAATGCAAGTGGCGAGGAAGATACGGCGTCGAATGCTGCGTGCGAGAAGGAGCAGCTGCCGGGTACAATCAGCATCAAGACGACAACCTACGCGGCCAGTGAAATGGCTCAGCCACTGGAGGAACCTTCGCCGCCACTGCCGCCGCACGTGGTATCCACCCTCAACTTTGATCCGGAGACGATGCGCCGTCTGATAGGCCAGGTGTACACCGATGCGGACAAGGATAATTCAATGCCTTGGCTGAATGCGCTGGTGGGCCGGCTTTTCTTGGCGGTATACAAGACGGACTTGCTGCGTGAGCATATTATCCACAAGATCATCAAAAAGACAACGCGCTTACGGAAGCCCGGTTTCATCGATGACATCAAGGTGCGCGACCTGTATGTGGGCGAGCAATCGCCGCATATCTGGGACCCCCACCTCCTTGAGCTTTCGCCAGACGGCACGCTACGCATTGCCTTGCGCATACGCTACAACGGCGGCTTTCGTGTCGAGATTGAGACGGGCGCGGTGCTTTCGGTCACGTCCCACATGCGCCCCATCCGCGTTCCTGTTTTGCTTTCGGCTGAAGTGCGCCATTTCGAGGGGCGTATGCTGCTCAAGATCAAGCCGCCGCCATCCAATCGTCTATGGATCGGCTTCTTTGACATGCCCGACATGGACCTGGTGGTGGAGCCGGTGGTAAGCGCCAAGTCGCTCAAGTATCCGATGATCACACAGGCCATCCAAAGCCGTATTCGTGATATGATGCGAGAGACTGTGGTGCTGCCCAACATGGACGATATACCCTTCTTTCCATCAGGCGGTTCTGGTGGCATTTTCAGCGGCAAGCCGCCATCGGTGGAAGCTGCTGCTGAAGATGCCGGTAAAAGTGCGGAGACGCTTCCGGAGCTCGTCGCTGAGGCAGATGTCGCAAAAACAACACGCGAGATGGCCACGCAGACCGAGAAGCTAACAGAGGAAGCATCGGCCCCGACACCTGCAATCAGTACACCTGCGGTGGACACGGCTGCAGTGAATGACGGTCCTGATCCGTACGCTGTTGATCCTCCGCGTTTACCACCAAGACCCACGCCGCCTATACCGCCCACCGTGCTGATGGGACCATCGCAGTCGAAATCCCATTCATCGCCTACAGAGCCGAGTGATGCGGATGCCGTCGTGAAAAAGCAGTCTGTGACAGCCACAGCACCACAGCCAACCAGGACCTCTGCTGCGACGGAAGCCCTGCGCAAGTTTTCCGCTCGTGTAGGCGACTCGGTCACATCATCACCGCCGCGGATTACAGCGCCATTCTCGTGGCCCACATCCCGGTCTACAGCAGCAGATACTGCCAGCGATGCATCTCATGACCCACCACCCTTGCCTGCTCGCGCAGCTAGCTTCCATGATGGTGCAGCAAACAATAGTACTGATTCGGTCGCCATCACCCCGCGCGAGATATCATCCTCGTCTGCACCCAGCGCCAGCAGCAGCAGCAATGGTATATTTGCAAGTGCTGCAGATCGTGGACTGACAGGTCTTTCGAGTCTACTGAGTGGTTCTAGTACGCGCACGCTACGGCCACGCACAAGCGACAACTCCATCTCTCGTCTTTCGTTGATTCTGGGGCGCAATCGCAGTAGCGCCAGTGTAAGCGAAGGCGTCAAGCCAGTCGTCGACGACGGCACGGATGCTAGCAGCGGCAGCGGTGATGGTGGCTGCGTCGGCTCAGTCGACGCTGCATCGGCGCCCGATACGTTTGCATACGCGTCTAGCGACACTATACTTTCACAGTCGCCGACGCCAACTTTGGATGCTTCTGCCGGCAACAGCCTCAGCGCACCGTCACCGGTGGCGGTGCCATCTTCAAGCCAGATTGCGCGCAGCAATACACGCAAACGTCTCAAAACGCCGGGCACTCGTCGGAAACAGGTGCTCAGCAGCCTGATGGATGCAGGAGACTACTTTTTCGATACCGGCGACGGCATCAGCCCGCTGCATGCAAACGGCCCCTAGCGTCACGCGCGCTCTTGAGGTGCCGGCACATCCCGCCGTTTCAGTTCTTTCTTATGTCACGCCCTCTGTAAGGCCAGCGTCATTTGTACTGTTACCAATAACACAAACAACATGCACATGCATTTCATGCCAGTCGAACGGTTTGCCTGCGTACACTGCCTGGCCACACCGTCACTGCGCACGTCTCCTTGAGCATGACGTCCGTTGTTAAGAAACATATTGTATATTGCACGCTAAAAGCAAATCTAGTAGAGGCGAAAACATCGCGTGCTAGTGCGTAAATCTGTTTCAGCAGGCTATATCGGTGTCTAGCAGCCAAAAGAAAGTTAAGCACCCTCGATGCTGGATGCAGGTATAGACAGCAACTCATAGCCATCCCATGGCTGTACATTCCTTAGTCGGAATTGAATGTCAATATTCACCAATTTGACGTCTAGATTGATGGTTCCGCTGTCACCCGCTACCATACGGGCAAAAGCACTTCCGCGAGGCAAACAAAGTTGGCGGCCGAGTAAGTGCCTTCACCAAAGGCGACCCGGCTCCAACAGGGTTTTGACACTTTGACACGTGCGTTTAGGTGATCCAAATCATGGGCAATCACGAGATTATGAATCTCGCCAGTGACTATCGCTACGTCAGCAAGCAGGAAAAGGGGTTCGCATCGCCCGCAGAACGTCATGCCGCGTTTAGCCTGTACGGAAACTACGGAGGCCGACTCTCCCACTTGATGCTGTCCCATCAGGTGAGCGGCACGGTGTTTACGCATGGCGGCATCACGCCAGAATGGGCACACCGCAATATACACCAGGTCAACAAGTACGCGTCGGAGAAACTCCGTGCATACATTGGTCAGACAAAGACCGCAGGCAACGTAAAAGTACCGAGCGTCCTTGGCGCGAATGGACCAGCGTGGTACCGCGGTTACGCCACAGATCCGGAAAATATGGCCTGCTCCACTCTGCAGCGTGCGCTGGACATTATGGGCGCCAAGCGCATGGTCGTCGGCCACACGGTCCAGGATAACGGCCGCGTTCTCTCGCGGTGCAACGGCCGCTTCTTTGTCATTGACGTTGGCATTTCTCGGTCCATCAAGGGTCGGCAGGCTGCGCTGGAAATCCTGCCGGACGGAACAGTGCGCGCCATCTATCCGTTCGAGACGGTTACGCTGGTCAAGGGCACACCCGCTTGACCGGGCGTGGTACTGACCTATTAGGTCAATAAATGCACTTTGCCATTGAAAGCAGTCGCGTCGCTAATATACACGTGTTTCTTGTGCAAAGGCTGGCGGATACCGGCATGTCCCACCTTGTAAGAACCGTTCTCGTCGGAAGTCGGTCGAGTCTTGGCGAATCTATACGCAAAACAAAAAGTCGGTCTAATTCGGGTGGGTCTTGGCGAGTGCGTGTACAACAAAAGGCCAGCGAGCTTGACGAATTAACATTCACCTTAATCGTCTTGTTCATTCCCGCGCTCCCTCTACCGTCAGCTTCCACAGCTTCCTCACGTCCTGCTCATCAGTTTGCTTGAACGGTGCACCATGACCGTTAAAGAGGTGGCTGGTGCGTCGGCCAGCCATGCCGCCAATGCACAGGCAGGGCTCAATGACGCCAGCACACCACCATCGACCGCAAAGAGCTCTGTAGCGCTCGGCAAGGCCGCTGCTTTGGCCGACACTCCGTACCAGGACTACATTGGTCTGCTGGACACGGACGACGAACTTTCGGATGACGAACAGGTGCCGCTCGCAGTGCCTCTTCGGGAGGGCGACCATGCAACGCTCGCGCTTAGCGTAAGCGGTCAAGCCAGTCCGAGTGATATTGGGCCATCAAGTCCCCCTCCAAAGCCACCACGCGGACGTGTGCGCGGCGTGCATTCACCGGCAGACGATATCGACAGTAATCTTGCTGAGCCGCAGCTGCCGCCTCCGCTGCCGCCACGCTCGCCGTTTCATGACCGCTCTGGGCCAGACTCGATCCGGATGGAGGCCGTGTCGGCCGCCATAGAAACAACCCTGGGAAACCCGTCGTCTTCGACGTCGGCGGCGGCGATAGTGGAGAAGCAAGGCAAAAGCAGTTTGTCGCAGGTGGAAACACGCGCAGTGGCTCGCCTTTTGCTTTCTGACGGCCGCTTTGACCAAGCGCGCCATTTCATCCGCCAGCTGCATGTGGTGCTGGACGATCCATGCCGGCCAATTGACACCGAAGCGGATATTCTGCTTGGCTACCGTCCGGTGCGCCGTGATTCGACGGGCATTGACATGTATGACTTTTACGAGGAGCTGGGCGCAGGCTTCTACTTTTATTTACATCGTGCAACAGCCTGGGAAATTGGCCGGCAAACGGACTGGGGCGACTTTCGCGTGGTACGCGTCTACATAAAGCCGCCCTATCGGCCCGGCTATGAAGAGCGCGAAAAGGTGCGCGTGTTCCGTAATGAGCCAACGTCTGCTGTGTCGCGGTCGCAGTCGCGCCACAAAGGCAGCTGGAGCGGCATCTCGTTTGGCTGGCTGCTACAGGGTGGCGCAAGCTCTAGGAGAAAGTATCAGGTCGACTCGATTATCCATTCGTCGTTTGGTTACGAGGTGCTTATTGCAGACGCGCCCATTGGTGTGGGCACACAGATCAAACTTGGGGCCAGCTACGAGAACCAACTGGTACGCCTGGATGGTTTGAGCCTGGAGGAGTACGAGGCGCCCGACGGTGGCTGGCCCGTGGCGGAGCATGCGCACACGCGTACGCATGGCCGCCTGCGGGCCATGGTGAGGCGTGCCACCACACATGAAGAGGAGAGCACCTAGTCTGGCTCGCTTGCTCTGCTACTTATTTCGCTGCATGGTGCCTTGACAGTCATTCTATTATTTGGTCGTAGTTATCGCATTTGCATGCATTTCGTTCACGTTGTACTCCGGTATGGAGCCACGACGTAGACTTATGTGCCGACTACCTGAGCGCAATTGGCTAACCCCTTCAAGACGCAATAAATGTATACTTATCGCAAAATCATCACCGTGAGAGCAGTCGCTAAACGGACAGTACTCGCGTGCCAAGCGGTTTAATCGGTGGTTATACGTTGAGCGCGGTGGCATTACTGGCGCATCGATCGGTCTATAGACGACGACGCACCCAGGACTCAAGACCGCCAGCGGCAATCACATCCTGTGCCGCACGGCCAACACCAGAGCACGGCCATTGAGCACCCTCGCTAGACACGCTGCGACGTGCAAAGTCCACCGTGGCCTCGACGCCTGTGCGCACGGTCAGCTGTTCGCGGCCATACTTGGCCGAGAGTGTGCGCACCATCTCTGGCGCCTCAATGCACACCAAAGCGTTGTTGACGGCGTTACGCTTGTATGTCTCGCTAAAGGAGCCGGCAATCACACAGCGGATACCAGCATGAAGCAGCGCTGTGGCAGCCTGTTCGCGCGACGATCCAGTGCCAAAATTGAAACCAGCCACCAAAATATCACCCTGGCCAGCACACGCGCGTTCCCATGCGCTGCGTAAGGCGCGGTCATTTTGCTGTTTTCGATTGCGCCCACTTACCTCGCGCACAATGTTGGCAAAGTCGACATCGTAATTTTCCATAACCACGCGTGCCATCTCCTCCTTGCCGAGATCATCCTTGTACGTGTACTTGCCCGGGTAGATACCATCCGTGTTTAGATTGTCGGCAGGGCAAAAGATCACCTCGCCGCGCAC
>KZ992732.1:0-18605 GCA_003614735.1 Thamnocephalis sphaerospora | reverse complement strand
AGGTGCTACCCATCTATCAAACGCAGGATGCGCCCAAGAATGCGCGCTTTGAGCCGGGAAATGTGATGCGTGGTAAGATGCGGTGCTTCGTTGGGCGGCGGCAGCGGCAGCAGAGGAGTGGCGATGGATGGCGCGTGTGGCTAACGACAAGGCCTTTGTGATGGTGTCGCCAATAGGACTGCCTTATTCAGATGCATCGTTCGATTACGTGCACCTTCGCTTTCTTGCGCTGGATGTGCCGGCCACACAATGGCAGCACGTTATCGCGGAGCTATTTCGCGTCTGCAAGCCTGGCGGCTGGGTGGAGGTGTGCGAGACGGACGGCATGGTGCGCCAGCCGTCGCCCGCTTCGGAGATTGTCAACGGCTGGATGTCGCATGTGGCCGCTGAAGACGGCGTTCTCCTACAGGATGTCGGCACGCTCGATGCCCTCATGGCGCGCACCGGTTTCTCGGACGTAAACGTGCGCGGTCTACGCTATCCGCTCGGCGACTGGGCGGGCGCTGTAGGTACCGTCAAGTACCGCGTCTACCGCGGTGTCGTGGAAGCCAATCGCGCTCGCGTTCTTTCCTGCGTCGACATTACCGACGAACAGTTGGATCACATGCTGGAGGAACAGGCTGACTCGCTTGAACAGCACCAGTCGCATGTGATGCACTATGTATACACAGCGCAGCGACCTATCAACAGCAGTGTGCTCGCGCTACCCTTTATCGCGCCTGGCTCCTCGCCCACCGCGCGCAGCTCTCATCTCGGTCCGCGGTGAACACCGCCACGCTACCTTGTCTCGCCGGTGAGCGCCCTCATGTGCGCCCGCTCGAGTTGGACCATTTGCTCGCTGCCGCTGCCCACTGGCGGTGTCGGCAAGCTCCACCTTGATTTTGCTTCTGCCACTTTTTTTTACTTCATTGCGCATTTTGTCCAACAATATGTGTGCTGCCTTTCACTGTTATCCACCGCAGCTTGCCGCTTTTGCTATCCCTTTGTGCCAAGCATCTTCTTTGTTTGATAGACACTCGTCCGCATCCTATTGAGCACATGATAAAACCGGCGTGTGTCCATAGCGACCCGCCGCGTGCGCAATAGCATGGCCAGCAGCTATGTCAAGCAAGCACTATTTATAGGGGGGCGAGCGTAGCGCTCGTAGCGGACATGGCGCGCCTACAGATACTCACATCGCCAACCGCATGCTGCATCATTGTCCTTGAGCAGCTGGAATGTCGGCCAATAGTGGGGGTCTGTGCGCAGACTCAGCACGCCGGTCATCTCAGCGCGACTGACCGTAGTGAGGCGGATGTAGCCGCCGTGCGCCTCGCGCTCGCAGTCGCTCACGGCCGCCAGGAAGCTGTCCAGACTGTTGACCGGCTTGCCGTCCACTTCGGTAATCCAGACGCCCGGCTTTAGATCATAGGTGTTGGCCGGTGCTCCGTACAGCGTGCAGCTCACATAGACGCCGGACGGAATCCGCTTCACCTGCTCGAGCACAGCGCGATACGGCTCTTGCACCAGCGCGCCGGCCCAGCCAATCACGCGGGTGGTCTCCACGCCGGTCAGCTCGGTGGTGGGCAGGCGTACGCGCACCTCTTTGCCATCGCGGAAGAGGGTCTGCGCACGCGTCAATGGTAAGAAACGTCACACATCTCCCCTCGCTAGACGGCGGGTTTGTCCACTTGCCATATCAACGGCTTCGGCATTGTTCTGCACCGCAAGGTCGCCCATGCGCGTCACCACCTTTCCATTGATTTCCAGTACCACGTCGCCCACTTGTAGCACACAGGCCGCCGCACTATCGGACGCCAGGATGTTGAGCACATAGAGCAGCATGTGTCGATGCTGGTTGGACGCCTCGATGCGGTGCACCCATTCGTCGCTTAGGCCGATGGAGCGCGCCGCTGCAATGCGCATCGTCCAAAATTCCACATCGGTAATGGCCCGCATGCAAGGCTGCTTGCCGCTGCGCAGCTGCTCCAGCAGCGGTATCACATGCTGCGATGCCAATCCCGACATGAATCCGACATCCTTGCCCTTATCGTTTTGCGAGCTGTAGTTGATCCAGAGTGCACGCACTTTGCCGTCGGGATTACACAGCACGCCAACTAAAAGGGAGGCGTGTTAGCGCACTGCCAACACGCGCGTGCTCCCCCTCGATGTATGCGGTATTAGTGGCCAAATTACGCTCACTCACCAAGGCAGGACGCCGGATCGTCAATCTTGATGCCTTCCACGTTCACCGCGCGCCATCGGGGCGGCGAACATTCGCGCGTTCCAATATTGCCGACGCTGGCCACCGACGTTTTCTTCATCACCATGTTGTGGTCGCTGCCAATGCCAACCATGCGGATGTCGTCGCCCTGCGCCAGCGGCTCGTCCACCAGCTCAATCTCCTCCACCAGGGTGTCGGCCAGCAGTGCCGGATCGTAGTGGACAATGGCATAATTGTAGACGGGGTGCAAATAGACCAACTTGCCTGGAATGATGAGCGAGTTGGCAAAGGTAAGCAGAATGTCGCCGGCACTGATGGGAATTGTGTCGCGATCGCAGATAACAAGACCGCGCGCCTTGTCTATAATCAGCCCGGCACCGTAAAACTATCGTCGCACTCGTCGGTTAGCACACACACACACACACACGTACGCTTGCTCACCGCGCGCCACCGATTCGCATCGATGCTGTTCGGCCGACCTACCTGAGTGTTCTTCATGCCATCCACCAAATAGGGTAGGTGAAAGTCAATGGCCACAAAGCATGGCATGAGCTTTCCGGCCGGCTGCAGGCTATCCTCCAGCGTAGGATAGCTAGCCGTAGCAGGCTTGTAGCCAAGCGACTGTGGCGGCGGCGGGAGCACCGTCATGTCCCACAGACCTGTGTGGTCTGCCAGCCCATATGAAAGCAATTTCAGCCTTTGAGCACTGACCACATGCTCACGTTACACCTACCGTTACGTACGCCCATGCGGTAGTTGTGCCAGTGACGGTCCACGTGCATAATCATGACCCGCTCCTTGTACGCTTTGGCAAGCGAGTAGAAGCGAATGGGCACGCGCGCTCCGTCCGGCAGTGTGTTGACGGCCGCGATGAATGTATCCAAATCCGGCGTTGGCTTGTGGTTGATGCTGATGATCAGACTTTTGCGCCAGGCACTGGCGCTGCCCAGCATGTGTCCGCTGGTGGCCACGTACACCCCGCCTACCGGCTGCGCATAGCCGCGGGCCAGCTGGTAGGAGAGCTCGTTTACAACACCACCGCCAACTTCGACAAATCGGTCCGGCGTGATGCTGTGTAGATCCTGCACGGGCACTGTCACCGTACGCTCTTCGGGGCCGCGCGAGACTACCATCGTGATCATCTGCCCAACGCTGCTGTCCATGATATCAGCCAGCGTGATAAAGTTGGGCGCACACTTGCCATCGACGCTGATGATGATGTCGCCCTCGCGCAGAATACCGTCGGCCGGCGCACGCGGTAGCACCTGCTGCACCACCAGCAAGCCTGTCTCATGCGGTCGTTTGTGGCGTAGCATCTCCTCGCGCAGCGGCGGCAGCCCGAGACGGCGCACTTCGTCGTAAGGTTGGTGTACAAACTCCACCTGCAGTGTGCCGCGCGGCACCTGCTCGCCACGACGCACATAGTCAAGCGCACGTTTCACGCGGTCCAGCGGCAGGTAGTAGCTGGACGACGACTGGCTGGCACCACCAGCGTTGAGGGCTACCGCGTTACCGTTGATGTCCAGCACCGGACTGCCCGACGAGCCGCCACTGGTGCCGCTCGCCGCTTGAAAGTAAAAGGTGTTGAAGTCGTTGTACTCGCCCACGCCGTACTCTGGGGCCCGTCGGTCCAGTCGCGCCAGCGTACCAGCCAGAATCGACAGTTTCTCGCCCGCATCGTTGCCTACTACGCGAATCTCCACGCCAACACGTGCACGGCTGGGTGCCAGCGGAATCTCTACCAGATCCATAAACTTGATCTTGCTGGTGTCAAAACGCAGAAACCCAAAATCATGGACAGGATCCCGATAGACTGGATGCAGCGGCACCTCTTCGTAATTGCACAGGATCGCATTGGCAACAATGGGCGCTGGTGAGACGACGTGGCGGTTGGAAAGAATGATGCCCTCTTTGGCATCGACGATAAAGCCGGTGGCAGTGTAGGATCCTGAGCCAGCACGCAGACATGTAAGCCAAGCTCATCGGACCGTGTATGCGCCACCTACCGGCTGTCTCGGTGTCAAAGCTGCGCACATGGTTAGCCTGGATGGACACGATCGCCTTGATGGCTCGCTCCAGCGTTGGCTCCCAGCTGGGCGGCGGACTCGTGACCGAACGAGGTGCGACTGCGCCTACGGGTGGATAGTAGCTGAAGCGCGGGTCCTCCAGTACATATGGACTGTTGAACGACAGCGACGACAGATTCACCGACTTGCTGCGCGGCTTATGCGTACGTGAAAAGTGCGGCGACAGCTGTTCGTGCGTCGCATGCGCCCGTAGTGCGTCGGCCGTTGGGTTGAGATTGAGCTCGGCCAGTCGCTTCACAGGTGGCTCTGTGTTGGGCTCACCCTGAATGCTCTTGGAAAGACGTCGTGCACTCATGACGCATACACTGAGCAACCAACGGCAGAGACCAGAGTGGCAAGGGCAGCTGGCAGTGCAGTGCAGTCAGTAGTGCGCGTGATAGACCGCAGACTGGACTGGGATAGAGCAGAAGAAAGACAGCGAACAGTGCAGTGTGTATGCTCTCTTGCGCGTTCCCGTTCCATCCACAAGCGAGACTGGTGTTTTCTACATCTGACACCGGAACCAGCATGCGCCGATGAGGTCATGTGTATTAAAATATCAAAAAAAGATGGTCCACGCGCAAAAGTGTCTCGGTAGACACCGCTACGGCTGCCGTGGAGACGATGGCGCCTGCTGTCGCGCAGCTCGAGCACGTTCGATCTCCTGCGTGGCCGGAAAATCGGGTTCCCAGAAACTCTCTGGACTGGGGGCCCGCTGGTAGCGTACACGATGCCGTGATGACTGCTGTAGGCGATCGGAAAGATGTTGGCAGGCAGGACGACGCTTACCGTCGCTATAAGGCGCACCCAGTTCTGGCAGCGGGCGCAGAGGACCAGTGGCTCTATAAAACTAAAAGACATGGAGGGTTGGTCAGTGAGTTATCAGTACATTTGTCTGCCTGTTTGCTCGCTGGATGCGTGTGGCCTACCTTTTCACATTCCACGCATGTGGTGGCCAGCATCTGTCGTCGCTCGCTCTTGGAACGTACCACCTCCTGGTAGCGGTACTTGGGCGTGACACCCTCTGACCGGTGGCGATGCATGTCAAGACTCGTCAAATGGGACGCACTAATGGTGTCGTATATCGCGTTAGCAACAGTACAGTGGCAGCGAAGGACCGTGTGGGCGGACACACCGTACAAAGCCAGCAATCTCATCCGAAGACTGCTCCTCGATATCATCTTTATCGGCCTGAACGCCTGTTACGGCTGGTGTGTGTGGCGAACGCTGCTTGGGTGCTGGCGTTTTGCGTGCTGAGCGCTGCAGTGTATGTGGCGTAATGGCATGACGCGGCGTGCGCCGGGATGGTGTTTCCTGCACAGATGAACCGGCCGAAAAAGGGCTTGATGCAGGCGGCTGCTCTATGGTGCTCACACGATTGGTGGGCGACGATTCAGCCGTGTGTACACTGTGGCCATCATCATCATTATCATCACCATCGTCGTCATCATTGTCGTCGTTGTTGCCGTCGCTGTGGTTATCGTTGTGGCTATCGTGGGCATGTGGTTCTGTCGTCTTCTTGGTGGGAGTAAGCGTTGACAATGCACAGTGTCGCTTATGGTAGGGATCGGACGCTAGCCGTATGGCATCCGCGTCAACCTCGGATCCATTACTACGCTTGCGACGTCGTAAGGCTTCCGATGCTGTTTCGGCCATTTGTGCTGACTTTGAAAGGGGAGTTGTCTCGTGTACGCCAACGATAACGGATGCGACGCTAGCCTGCGGTATTGGCAGCACTGCCTCATCGCGGCGATGCATCTGGGTCTGCTCTTCCTCCACCGGTATCGTCACCGTTGGGCCCTCTTTCTCCGCAGCGGTGGCCAAGACGGGTGTCGATGCGCGCGGGCTAGCTACTGAGCTGTGCCCACTCGACAGACGCTTGCTGCGCATCGCATCAAACCATTTGCGCCAGTTCTCCCACTCGGCTGTCTTGCGTCGAAAGCGCGCCATGATCTCATCGCACCTGCGCTCTGCATCGCGTGTACGTTCGCGCTGCTCCAGCAAAAGTACATTGGCCTGCTCGGCAGCCGCTCGCTGAGTACGTTCCATGCGACGCACTAGCTCTGCATCAGCCGTCGGCAGTCGCTGCAGGATTGCATCTAGTCTGCAAGAATGATATAAGCACGCGCCGTGTCTAGCATGCATCTGCTTGGCTACACACGCACCTTTCCCGATCCGAGTGTGGATCCATCAAACCCTCTGATGCGTTGGATACGCCGCGCAGAACATCGATCACCGTGTCTGATGCCATGCCAGATGTGCGCCCCGCTGCCGCCTGCTGTTGTTCCAGAGCACTGCGTGTTTGCGCCAGCTCCTCCTTCAACTCCAAGAGCGACTGACGATCATATTTGGCCTGCGTTTCGGCCTGTTCTGCCCGTGCACGCTCGTCGTGTACCCGCTCTTCAAGCTCCTTGGCAATACTGCGCGCCATTTCTGCACGCTTTGTCACGGCCAGATGTTCAGAGCGAGCGTTTTCTTCGACTGTCGACACGTTTTCCCGCATTGTGGCCAGTTCCATTGTCAGCTGTTGTACTTGCTCCTCGGCCTTGCGTCGCTCCCGGCGCTCTTCTAGGTGCTGCGCTTGGAAATGAAGCATTTGCTCTGCAGACGCGGGTCATTAGCCTGCAAGCCACGGCCAACAAACGCCAGTGCGTACCATTGAGCAGATGCTGGTGCGCATGTTCTAGCGTGCGCAATGCCCGTGTAAACTCATCCAGACGCGAACTGCTGGCAGTCCAGCGGGACATTGTGCTTTCCGTTTCGCCGTTGGTTGGCTGGCGGTCCAGCGCGGCCTGACCGCTACGCAGCGACTGGCCTGCCGACCATGCCTCCAGCGGAGATTCGGCCATGACTAGCAAGGGTGGATGAGAGGAATGAGCAAGGATGGCGGTGATGCTTTGTTTTCAGTGGGCGCACATCCTTTATGCTTGCCTGGCATGCGTCACAACATGCAAATAGGCCGTTGCTTGGTCTATTACGCTCACACTTGCTGGATGACAGATGATGATTAGCATATATGACATGCATCATAGACTATATGTGTATGCATAGAGATGTCCTACAAAGGCTGTGAAGCGATATGAATAATATATTGAGCACGCGCCGAGGAAGGGGTGAAAGAGACATTGGATGCAAAGAAGAAAGGAGGTAATATGCGTGGTGATGTCTGATCAAGGGAAGCAGAAACAAGAAAGACGGCGGTAGCAGCAGCAGCAGCAGCAGGAGGAGGAGGAGGGGCGGAAGAGCAGGAGCAGGAACATATAAAGACGATGACAACAGCATCAAGATCGACGGGCATAGAAATAGTACAAGTCAAGTGAAGTCTGCCGGTGCTCTGTTTCCTCGAGAAAGTTGTCCACAAGTAGATCGTATTGTGTGCCATCAACGGGATTGTCGTCCAGCGTCGCCACTTCATCCGCCAGCGATCTTACGTGGGTCTCGTAGACGCGACGCATGAGTGTCCCTGACGCACCGCCCCAGTCACCGACTGGCAGTGAGACGACCCGCTGGGTAATATCGATGAAACCGGCGACCTGCAGCTCGGCGTGCAAATGGGCAACATTGTCGAGCTCAACACCGCGCCGGGCGGCCACCGCACCCAACAGCGTATCCAGACGCTCGCCGCACGGGCCACGATTGCGCAGTCGCTGGTGCAGTTCGACCACCTCCACCCAGCCACCAGAGCGGCAGACACGATACAGTTCACTGCAAATATATCGCCATGCCAGCGATGGTACCATGGAGGCCACCATGCGCTGATGAACATAGTCGAAGCTTCCGTCGGAAAACGGCAGACCCTCGGCTACATCGATCTGCTGGAATGTCACATTTTTAGGTGCACCCTTGAGTTGTTCGGGCTGGGTGATGCCACAACTAACAACACGTGCTTTGGGGAACTCCAACGCCACTTCCTGTTTGCGAACAAGTGAGCTAGTATGATACCTCGCCATCGTCAAACGACAGTGCTTACCTTGAGCCAGACTCGGTTGGAGGTGCCGAGGTCTAGGATAGCGCGTGGCCTACTGATCGGTGCCAGATAGTTGCGCTTGATGATGTAACGCACGATATCATGGATCACATCCGCTCTGTCGCGATCCACAGCAGGTCAGCATGGGCAAAAGTACGGTGGCGCTCTTCTAGTCATTGCCACCTACCGCTCAACAAGACCATCGTCCATCTGCGACACGCTTGGCCAGTGTTCCATGTAAAGAGACGTGGTGCCTGGATGGCGCTCGTAGCGTTGCCGGCCTGCGCCCTCTGGCAATGATCGCGTTTGTAGTATGCCCGATTGGGGTTTTATGGGTATAGCCAGTCCGCTGGACAGATGTGTCTGTGACGAGGAGAGCGATAGCATGGAAGTGACCTGAGCCGACCGGTGAAAATTCATGGAGAATGCCTGACTGAGGGTACTGCGACGTGGCCCGCGACGCCACCCGCCATCGTGACTGCCGATCGGCGCATTGGAAATGCCACGATTGTACAGGCTATAGGTGGACTGAGCGACAGCGGTACGAGAGGCATCGCCAACGTTGCCATAGGAGCGATGGTGTTTGTACTCGTCGCACTGCGCACTTTCCAGCACGCTGGCAAACACTGGATTCCAGCCAGGGTCACAGCCGCGTGTGGAGGCAGGCGGCGACTGTGTGGGGCTGCTGCCACTCTGCGCCGGGCGACGCTGATCTGCGCCTGCCGACAGGGGAAAAAAGCTGCTTTGGTGGGGAGTGAGTTTTGGCGGCGAGTAGACGCCGGCACAGCCGCTGTCCTCGGTGCTCGGCGACGCCGCAAACGGCTCAGCGTGTAGATTATCCGTACGTATGTACAGCTCGGAACTGTTTCGCTCGTGAAAATTGCCCACAGTGTGCCGCCGTACGACGCGGCGTGGTTTGCTCGGCTTAGTGTTGCCCTGACCCATGGCTGGCGCCTATAAAACCAGCTGGGGCACACGCACACTAGGCGGTAGTGGCAACGCAGAAGCGACTGGCGGGCGGCGTGAGCGAGAACAAAAGAGCGAAAGCGCTGTGCCGCATGCGGGTCGGCTGGTCAAGCGAGCGTGCCGTCGTTTCGTCATAAAAACGCCGCGTGAGTGCAAGTCCATTTGTCACTTACGCTGAAATACAAGCAAGCAAAAAAAAGGTGGCTATGCCTGCCGCACCGCCGTTAGCCGACCTTTGCGACCTGGCTATCCGCCGTGATGGTATCGTTGGTGCACGGAAATAACGTGAAACTAACCAGGATTTGCTTGAAAAGGCTCAAAACACCGTCGCTGTCACGTTGTCGCAGTCACGAGCACAAGTGTGACCGTGGCGAGAGGATATTTGTAAGCAAGGATGCGAACTAAAACAATGGCAAGACGGGCGGCAACGGGATGACAGGCGACAGAGAGCCGATGAAGGGAAGCGTCAATAGGTGAAGGACAATGGTAATGTCTGCTAATGCATGGCGGGGATTAACGTTCAGGTGTAAAAGGTAGCGGGCGGCAGATGGCAGTGGCGGCGCAGGCAGGCAGGCAGGCAGGCAGGCAGGCGAATGCAAGGTGGGATCAGGCAAGTAAGCAGGTCAACGTTTATGGCCATTGACGTCTATATGCGCTCATCAAAGCCACGGTCGCACGCTCGCCGGCACACGCAGTCTGATAGCGTGGCCAGCGGTTCACGCGCACGCGTACGCTCCAGGCGCCGGCCTCCCGCGGATGGGCGCGTGCCGGTCAAAGGCTGCGTTGATAGCGGTGTTTACCCACGGGTGCTGGTCGCAGACGTCGTAAAAGCACGACGGCACCCAGCAGGACAGGCGGCAGGGCAGGCGGCAGGGCAGGCAGGCGAGCGGACAGCGTGGCGATGGTGATGGCGCAAGCAGGTGGAACGGAGGCAGCGGTGGCGACGATGATGATGATGATGATGAAACAATGTAGCGCAAGCGAAGATGAAGCCGCAAAGGCAGCCGTTAGCCAAGGCAGCCTGCAATGCCAGTCAGTAGAGTGCCGATACAATGACCGTCTGGCGTCTCTAGTAGCAAGCAGATGACGGCAGGCGATAGGAGGGGTGCACGGGTCAAGGAGCGTGAACCAAGGACACCGGGCGGTCGCGCTCCAGGACCGAAGGCGCACGGTTAAACACATTGGAGGGCGCGGATGCACGCATGCTGGGGCGCGCCCACGCAAGTTTAGCACTAGCCGTCGCACCAGCATGCGCGCGCGTTAACATGCGTGCATATTTGGTGCACACGCTGCCGGCGCTCATCGCTCGCCATGGCTCCGTAGTAAGCCTGTGAACGCATCACCTGACGGCTACCCCCGCCACCAACTGCAGTGGCTGCAGCGGCTGCTGTCAGTTTTGCCGTGGCAGCAGCAGCAGCAGCAGCAGTCATTGCACAAGCCATGACCTTAATGTGCTAAAGTCCCCTAAAGGTTGCCATTTCGAGTCGACTCGAGCAGAGTCTGAAGCAGCCTCCGCCATAGCAGGCGCGCATGGATTGGTACTGCGGCGATGGCAGTGGTGCATCGGGCACTCCCACGCGTCGCGTTCTAGCGGCGTACCTGCTTGCATGCGAACACCTATCATCGGCACACTCGCCTGGCCCGGCCTTGCGCTGCCGGGGGAACCGCCGCTGCTTGGGCCTACATGCTTGCGGCGCTTGCAGTGAGCACGCACACGCTCATGCACGCGCCGGCTTGTCCGGCACTGAGGGGCTCCCACAAGGCGTGCACGCAAGCTCGCGCGCATTTGCACTCACCTGCCACGCTTCCGCTCTTGGCAAAGGTAGGTCGGCGGTGCCTAGTGTGTGTGCGTGCGTACGTGCGTGTATGCGCTCTGTGTTGGCGCAAACATGAACGAAGCGGCGCTGATCGGGCGCGAGAACGTACATCCGCGTTGGCATCACCATGCGACGCACACCGCTCCTTGTTTTCGCGGACCATGCGTAGCCGCGACGGTCGTCGTGCCACCATCGCGGCTGCCACATGAAAAAACACGGCAGAGCTCAAGGGCACCCAAGTAGTGACATGATGCGCTTGGGCGACGATGGCAGCCACGCGCGCATGCACGCTAGCACTGACACCAAAAATGCTTTGTGCTGCCGTGGTTTTGGGTGTTGCTCGCCTCGGCTGCGGCACAGCCTAGCGAGCGAGGCATAGCACGCATGGTTTACGTGGGTACGCACGGCCTTTTTGTCCCCCAGACTCCCGCAAAGAGACATGTTGTCGGCAAGCATCGGACGTAACATGTGTGCGTGTGTGTGGCACCCCCACGTCAAGGCGACCGGTTATGCGCTTGGACAGGGCAAGTAGCTCCGGTTGACGCTTCTGCCCTGGCCTACGTGTATGCCACGCGCTACGCGGCGCCGAGTGACGCAGTCTGCGCTTCCAGCGGGCCGACGACCCCTCAAACGGTTGGCGTGGGAGGCTAGCTCGCCGGTCTTGCGGGTAAACAAATGCGGTAGCTTGCTCAAGCGTAGTATGCTGAGTCACCACCACTCGACGGTCGTTATCACTATTTTTCAATCCTGTCCCTTTTTCGCCGACGTTCGTTGGCAGTTTTGCATTCCTGCATCACCCTCCTCCTCCTCCGCTCAGCACCGACTATTGCCCGTCGTGGCCTCCTCACCAGCACAGCGTTCGCCAACAATCCTTTGTCTTCTTTACGACGCCACCCTGCATACACCCACACTTGGCTTTGACGTCGATCTGTGCGTGTGCATATGCGCGTCTGTGTGTGTTTAGTGCGTCTATTGGATTACACGCCTGCTTCTTGACGCTGCCTGTACACCATCCCTACGCGCACCTGCCTCACAAGCATCTATCTTGCAACGGTAACGCGGACCTAGTTCCGGTCACGATTGCCGCTTCCTTCTCCTCCCTTCCTTTTCTTTGCGTCTCCTGTCGGTCGGTGTTCGGCTACGCGCGTACAGCGGATCTGCCGCCGTGGCCATTGACCGTTAGCTGTTTCTGACCCTTTTGGCACGACGGTGACGACAGCAACACAGCATGTATCGTACCACTTCTCATGCGCTGGGTAGCCTTGCACGCTATGCGCCGGCACGTCAGCTGACGCCGGCTGCCAAACAGTCGACGCTGCTGCCGCATGTGCAGCCGTGGCGTGCTGGTACCAGCCAGCAATCGCAACAGCAACAACTCCAGATCATCAACAACCATAGCAACAATGCGCGCGACGCGCAGCTCAACGACCGCTATCGCCCGCCCGGCCATTGGTCGCGCACCAACGGCACTGGCAGCAGTATTGCGGAGATGGCGGCCTGGCGTGCCTCGCCGCTGAATATGGCGGCGCTGCAGATGCGCTCGTTCTACGCATCGGCCCAGCGCCGCAACATGCCCGAGGTCGCGGTGGTCGACCAGAACAGCGCCACTCCTGAGCGCGAGACGGAAACCTTCAACGAGCGCATCAAGGGGCTAAAGCGCAACGGCAATCTGCTGGGTGTCGTTCGCGAGTTTTCGCTGATGCGCAGTTTGAATGTGCCGCGCAACCTTCTCACGTACAACCTGGTGCTGGATTCGTTTGTAGACCTGCGTCAGCGCGACACGTCTGTGCGTCCCATGATGGACGTGTATCGCGAGCTGATTCGTGAGCCTGAGCTGCGTCCGAGCGCCTACACCTACCGCGTGCTCATCCGCGGACTGTGTCTGCGCGAGCTGGAAGTGTGCAGTATGCGCACGCAGCTGGAGACTCGGTTGCAGTGGGTCAACGACGACACCGACCGCGCGCGTCTGGCGGCGCTGGCGGCCGAGGCAAATCTGGATCAGGCTATGCAGCTCTTTGACCAGGCTCGCACTCAATTCTCGGATCCGTTCGACGTCAACATCATGGACCTACTGCTGTGGGCGACCGCAGAGCGTGGAGACACCGAGTCGTCGCTGCGGGTGTTTGAAGCGATCGAGTCGTCGCCGGTGATGGCCCCGAGCGAGCAGACGTTTGGCGCGCTCATCAGCTCATTTGGCCGTGCGGGTGATCTGGAGGCAGCGCGCGAGTGCTTCAAGGTATACATGGAGCAGTGCGACAAGGGTGTGTTTGCCAACAGCGACCCGTCCCGTCTGCGTCTGCCGTTCAACAACATGGCGACGGCCCTGATGCGCTGCGGTGACCTGCAGGGCGCACACCACCTGCTCACCACGGTGATGCCGGAAAAGGGCGTGCAGCCGGACGAAGTCACCTACAACACGCTCATCTCTGGATGCGCACAGGCCGGTGATCTGGAAAGCGCCGAGCAGTACCTGGAGAAAATGCAGCAGGGTCCGGTGCCCATCATGCCCGGGGCTATTGCCTACAGCATCATCATCTCGGCGGCTTGCAAGCAGGATATGCCAACCTTGGCGCGTCGCATGTTTGACCGGATTGCGAGCGAAGGCCTGACCATCCGTTACGGCAACCTCATGAGCTATCTGGAACTCTGCGTGCGCCAGGACGACGTTTCCGGCATCCTAGGCGTGCTGACGATGATCGAGCGCAACCGCGACGCGCCCGAAGCCCACCTCCGTCAGCTGCTGCTGACGCTGTTGCATCGGCCCAGCATGCCGGTGGAGGCCAAGGTGCAAGTGCTGCAGCGGCTGATCAGCATGCAGATCGACTACCCGGAGCGCGAAAACATGCTGCGCGAGCTGGCCGTCTGCTTTGTCGATGCCCACCCGGACGCGTTCCCGTCACACCGCGAGGTGATGCGCTCGCTAAGCGATCGCGGTGTCCGCCTAAGCGCTCGGTTGACCGAGTCGCTGATGCGCTCGTACCGTGCGTGGCGCGAACGCGCTGGCGTCGCAGACATGGGTCGTCTCATGAACCGGCGCGACTATGGCCTGCTCTGTGCCGCGTGGTTTGACCGTGCTGTGGCAGTTGAACCGGTCGAGCACGTGCTGGAGGACATCTACGGACTGATGCGCGACATGCACGCCAACGGCCAGTCCTTTGATCACGCCACCTGCGCCCATCTGGCACAGCGTGTGCGTCGCTCCAGCGGTGCTCCCATGTACAATCGCTTCTGCGATCAGGTGGGAGAGATTTTCGGCAGTGCTTTGGTAGCTTCGATCAAGGCTTCCACGGAGCGTCGCCCACCTGCAGCGCGCTCGGCCGATCAGAACGCGCCCGAGGGTCAGCGTCTGGACACCTGGCGGCTGTGCACCGACATTCGCGCCATGTCTCGCATTCCAGCCAAGATGGACGAGATGGTGGTGCGCGTCAACGAGCTGCTAGATTCTGGTGCACTGCCGCCACCGGATCTGATGCGCATGGTGCTGTTTGCACTGTCGGCCGTGGGTCGCATGCAGGATGTGCGCGACATTGGCAGCCGCGCTCTGCGCCGTTACGACCAGGTCGAGATCACCAAGGACCGCGTGGAGCTGCGTCAAGCTGTGCTCAGCACCATGATCATGTCCTGCGCTAAAAACAAGGACGCTGCCGGTGCACGCGCCGCCTACGATGCGATCCGCGCCGACGGTGGCCTGCCCAGCCGTGCTGCCTACGGAGAACTGCTACGTATGTACCCTGGCGAGAACGACCTGGAGGAGGGTATGCGCATGTACAAGGAGATGAACTGCGTGCCCAGCCCCTATTTCGCCAACGTGCTGCTGAGCAAGGTGTCCAAGCACCATGGCTACGCCGAGACCGCCGCGCTGTTTGAGGAGATGCGCCAGCGGGGTCTGGTGCCCACGGCCGTCACCTACGGCACGCTCATCAACGCTGCCTGCAAGGAGGACAACGAAGAGCGCGCCATGCACTATTATGGCGAGATGTGCCGGCGGCCCGAGCAGGAAAATATTGCCGGTCCGTTCCACACCATGATGCAGTATGCGCTGTCGCGCGGCGATCGCGCCTCGGTGCTACGCTACTTCACCTCCATGCGCCGCCGCATGGTCACACCCCAGCCACACACCTATCGACTGCTGATTGAGGCGTACACGTATGCGCAGCCGCGCGACATGGGGCTTGCCGAGCAGTCGCTGCGTGATATGCTCAAAGCAAAGCTGCGGCCGACCGGTGCGCACTATGCACCGCTGCTCATTGGCCACGCGGAAGAAGGCAACGTGGAGAAGATGAAGTGGCTGTGGTCGGAGCTGCGCGTCTACCCGCACCTTCCGGATGAGACCGCTTACCTGGCGGGCATTGCCGCAGGTGAAAAGGCGCACAACCACGAGTTTGCGCAGCAGCTGCGCGAGGAGATGTTTGCTAAAAAGGGCATCAGCCCGCCGCCTGTCAGCGGTGCTTCGGCGTCGGCGTCGGCGTCGGCCGGCTCGCGCGAATCGTCGCCGACGTCCTCTGCGTAAGCATTCTTTTTTCCTCTCAGTGCCTTGTGCATGCACGCTGTTCCGTCGATCTGCCCTCCCGTTCGGCTGCTGTGCTGCTGACTTGGCTGTGGGTACCTCCTAGCACATCGTCGGAGCAGGCATACGCATGTGGCTAGATTATTTCCTCTTATTCCCAAGTCATCGTTTGCTTCCGCTATTACTACTGTCATTGCAGCACGCTCTTGCGCGCCCGGATGCGCACTCTATTGTCGCCGCCACCGCCATTGCCGCCGCCGCTGTCGCACATGTCGTTTGCCTGCCATCTAGCTTGTTTGTCTGCCTGTCTGTTTGCCCACCAGCCGTTTGTTGAGAAGCCTGCGTTTTCCCCAATCATCTCACTATAAACGCTCATTCTTGCTACCAGTCAAAAAACATCATTACTGCGCGGTACACGAGACGCTGGCAGGTGAGCCAGGGAGAGACCATCTCCCCTTTTCCTATCACTAGCAGGTAGCAGCGGAAAAGGGGTGGATACAGACACATCCCAATGCCACAAGTGCCATCGTGTATCCTGCTCGCGCAACTCTTTATCACCGCCTAGTCTACCGTTGTCGTATCATAGCCTCACGAGTCCACGCTACACGATCACTCACCAATGTCACGACAGTCACTATTGATCCTGGGGCTCATCGCCCTCATTGCCATCGCAAACACCATGGCAGCAGTTCAGGATGGCGGCAAGACCACGCCTGTTGGCCCGGCAATAGAACAGGCCAGCAACAGCACAAAGGAGAGCAAAGGCAAGAGTAGTCACGCGGGTGAGCACACAGCCCGCAACGCCACCTACAACAAGAACGCAGAGCTTAGCACAGCAGGTGCGCATTTGCACTACCATCATCCAAGCACTAGCGACACACTCGTAATAACAGCACTGGCCTGCGCGCTGTGTGCCTTTGCCAAATATCACTAACAGCTTACAAATGGAGCGAATAAACTACTGTGGTTACACTTGCACAATGTCGTCAAGTACGCGCATTCCCAAACAGCCGTGATGCGTACACTAAAGGCTGTTTGCGGTGATCTAGATCACCCAGCGCACAAATCGTGCCTCATTTCTATCAATTGACGCTCACTTGTTGTTGAAAACAAGCACATGTCACCGCTGCACTGGGCATAGATTACATGTTCATTTCGCACAGTACTACTGACCGATCAATTCATATTTAGCGTTTGGTAATGTCGCAGCGAAGCAAGCTTGCGTTGGAGCGCTAGGGCGTTCTGAACTCGGCATAGCATTCGCATTCGGTTCCCGTCATTTCCCAGGCCCACAAAGCTCGTCGGACGCATCTGCACGAGCCGTATTTTTGCTCATACCATATGTGCAAATCCGCAACGGACTTGTGCTGCGTGGTATTTCTGGCGTCCAAGCAAATAACATTGCCAGGGCTGCAAACAATGGAGGTGTCGTGAAGCAGCTTGCTTTCGGTGATCCCCTGGTGGGTGAAAGCCCAGTGGTATAGGCTGTCGTTTATCGTGGTCTCCAGTCTACAGAGGCGATTGGGATGACGACCACATTTATAGCTTACGAGTGCTCCTGCCTCCTCTTCTTCCTCAAAGGCCGCTACCGGCACCGCCACAGCGATGGCCCATACGAGCACGACCAGCCAAAGCAGATGCATGGACGGGCCGCGGTGTAGTGCGATTTTGAAGCTACCGATGGTGTCGCACACAATCAAATAGCAAGCGGCAAAACTGGGGAATCTGACGGTATCGGGTGGTTGAATAAATCGTGGCAGGCAATGATAAGCTAGGTGGCGGTTTGCGCGAACACGGGGTGCCAGCACCGGGTTTTATAATAAGAAGCGAGATCAACATCCAGGAAATATTTGAGCATGCGTTTGGTCCAAGTGGTGCTAGCGTGACGGCATATGTCCTCGCGGTGTATGAATGCATGGTGACACCAGACAGCACGCTACGCACGTCTCAGCGTTGCGCATGTTCACGACGCGCGGTGAAGAATGCTGACCGGAAGCAAGAAAATTGCATGTTGTTGCTGCTCGTGTCTATACGAAAAGGGCAAATGACAGGCTAGAGAGCGACGGCAGAAGCACACAAAGTCTGCCTGCTGCTTCCACTATATTTCCTCGCGCACTAATCACACGTGTTATACAAGATGGGATAATTTTGCGCATGCTCGAGTCATTTTTGGCACACTTTTAGGTGTCATTGGCTTGCTATGCTATGTTGATGGCTGTTTCGCGTGATGGGTAATCAAATACGCCTATCAAGCTGCCCAGTTTGCACTTTAACATCTACACCAGGCGGGTGTAGCAAGCATAATGACAGGCATCGAGTGTGCGATACTGTAGGCATGCTACCACTCGGTTGACTCAATTTCACCTGAGCATAGCGCCATCACATATGTATAGATAATGGCAGATATTGAAAATGCCATTGCTATTTGAAAGAGCGCACCTCCACCACAACATAAGGGCCCGGTGGTCGTGCACTAGCCTGTAGAGAAACAAGATTATGCTGTTTATTTGGATGGATGCGCAATGCGTGGCTACGTGTCTAATCGAATTTGTTGCCATCGCACGGCGCACCCACTAATGCCGTCTCTATATTATTGCGACAGCGAGTGTATAGCCGTATGCAACCCCACTGACGACAAATGCATATTGCCCGTGTAGTTTGCCGATATTGATTCACTCTCAAAGAATATTCTTGGCGTTTTGACCTGCCAGATAGCCCAGCGGAGCGCCGAGAAGACCACCAACAATTGTGGCTGTTAGAGGCGGAGCACCGGCTAGCTGGTATGCTCCGCCTACTACGGTGGTGCCTACGCTGGCAAAAGTGGCAGCCATGGCGGCATTTGGTGCGTGTTTGGCAACCTGGTCTTTGATCTTATTGGCCTTTGCCTTAATTTTACCGATGACAGATCGAGGTTCTTCACCATAATCTGGCTGGCCGGCCTCTAGATCCATGTGAAAAATTTCGACCTGCGAGTCATCCCACCTCAGGACTTGTGTGTTGGACGAAGCGCTACCGCTTGACGTGGAGGCACTGTAACTCGGAGGTGGGATTGCCACTCGGGTCTCATACGAAGGTAGGG
>KZ992731.1:0-18662 GCA_003614735.1 Thamnocephalis sphaerospora | reverse complement strand
GCAGGTCAAATATGTACTGTGTATAGTCGGTCAGGGTGCCTAGAGGCACGTCGTCTGTCGCAGCATAGTGCATCACGCGCAGTGCCGGGTTGTAGGTTGGGATGATTGAGGGTGCAACCAGGGCAATTGGACCGAGTGGGCCTTTGCGACCGGCCCGCCGATACTGCTTGAGCAAATCAGTGATGTACTCCTTGGATCGCGCACCAAAGGGTCCCAGCACCGGTTCGTCGACGTCGCTGGCAGGTGTGTTTCCGGCAGGTGCGTAACTGTCATCGTTCTTGCGCGGTTTTTCAACAAAGAAAAAGTGATCCACGTTGGAGTGGCCAAACATCTGACCGAGGACAACGGTGGGCTGAGGTGTCTTTTTGCCATTGCTCGAGACTTTCTTTCCATCGTCGTTACCGCCATCATCATCATCATCTTTGTCGTCGTCGTCATCGCCATCGCCATCGCCTCCGCGCACATAGCCGCTCCAGTCACGCATCAAGCGTGCGTACCGCTTCAGACAGCGGGGATGGTAGTTGAGAGCAGCGGGCGCCACGTGGCCAATCACATAGGCTGTCATGTTGCGTGAGGCCAGCTCGTGCAGCCGATGCTCCAGCCAGATCAGCTGTATCGATCCAGGATCCGATTTTTTCTGGCAGCCGTCCACAATTCGGTTGGATATGTAAAAGAACATGGTGTTGAGCGAAATGACAGCCAGCCGATCGGGAATCACTTCGCGTACAAAGTAGCCGCCTGTATACAGCGAGCGTTGGGACAAGATGGATGCCAAGTTAGCGATAAGGTTCGCGATCAAAAGATACATATCGTCTGCAAACACAGGTGCACTACGTGATAGCCAGCGCGCCAAACACTTGCCTTCCAGAAAGGTGTGCACCTGATCTTCCGGAATAAGCTCATGCCACGCCTTGAGTAGACCACGCAAGTTTATATTGGGGCCTATCTCCATCAGATTGTGCGGGTACACGTCGTTATTGCCGATGGTGGGCACGATGGGTATGCCAGGCAGCTTTTCCAGCAACAGTTCCGCGGCCAGTCGGTTGGACGCGTGGATATGGCTGAGAATACGCGGGATCCTGGTGTCCGAGTCGTGTCTGTCTCGTTGCAACGTTGCATCGACATGGCGGCGTCGAGAGTGTGAGCGAGAAGAACTGGTGAGTCAAGGTGGTAGCATAGATGGCGGCAGCGTAGACGGATGATAGACAGGCGGAGCATTTACACACAACCGCAAGCACCGCCATAATCGTCAACACAAATGGGGTACAGGTATACGCGCATATATACACAGTGGAATGTGGAAAACCTGAAAACGACCATATCACGCTGTATGCTATCACTTACCGAGCGCTATCACCGGTCCATACGACAAAGTCAATGCCCTGTTTGTTGACCAGCTCACGTGCGACCCAGTCTACGGTGCCATTGATCAATGACCAGGGGCTATCGCACTTGGTAAGGGGCGTGCCCAGCGTGCCTGCCTGACCGGTGGTGTAGCGTGGCGGTCGAGGAATCGGTTCCTTTTTGCGGCGACGACGACGACGACGTGCTGCAGCGTCCACAGGCAATGTATGCGTTGGTTGGGTGAGCGAAGCGATCTGTTCGCGCACATAGCTAGACACCGTAGAAAGAGCTTGCTGGACAGTCGCCAGTACGCCAACATGGACGTTGTCTTCAGCGCTGGCGTTCTCCTCCTCTTCCTGTGCTACCGCGTTGCTCTGGTCGTCATCGAGCATCCAATCTTTTTTGCCCATGCGATGGCATAGCTGCTTTACGCTCGCGCCAGGTAAGTAGTGCCGATCCGGATGAAAATCCGTAAAATGCAGAAAGTGGCCGTAAATCCGCTGCTGCTGCTGCTTGGCAACATTGTCTCCAGACTGCTTTGACGAGAGTGTGGTAGTTGAATACGTATGCCTGCTGTGGCCGGTGCCTGTAAGCTGTGGCTTGGCCTGGGCAAATACATGCTGACGCTCATAACGGCGGTCGACTGTTGCGTGCACTCTGGTTGGCAACAGGCAGGCAGCAAGCACCGCTGCAACTAGCAGTAGAGCAACGATACGGCCGGCGTGCAGCGGACGCCACCCAGAGCGAGTGGCTTTCTGCAGCGACAGCCGAACGAGAGCGCAGTGTGTTGGCGTGTTCGCCATGACCCAGCACCGCGAGTCTGTTCCCTGTCCGCAGTAGGGCACAGGCAGCGACGGCGGTGTTGAGATGTTTAGCCGGGCGTGCAAGCGAGCGAGCGCGCGCGGTGGTAATTCGACGTCGGCTTTCCTCCAGTCCAGGCAGCGCCGCCAGCAACACGGGCGTCGTGAGTATAGCGCGGTCGCCCTGGCGTGCCTGCAACGATAAACAGAGGCGACTGACAACAGGTGGCGGCAATGCGGGGAACAGCAACGTCTTTTGGGCAACTGAGCACGCGGCGGCAGCGAGGGAGACTAGGCGCGGACAGCCGGTTTACACGATAGCAACGACGATAGGGAACAAAGGCACAACACCCGAGTGAGATGGGTCAGCACTGGAAAGCTAAGCGTAAGACTGACCATCTCTAAAGGCAGGTCAACCGTCTTGGTGTCATCCGTTTTTGGTGTGGGCGCTTGTTGCCTGTGCGGCATCTACAGACACGGCATGTCGTCACTAGCAGCATGCGGTGCGGATAGGACGCCGCATTGCCGCTCGTTATCGGCTGAGCACCTATACCGGCTTGCTTATCGGTCGCCAGGACGTGCATGTAGCCCTAGCCACGCGACCGAGCCAAGCGTGGCTGTTTAACGTGTGCCGTGGCCTAGTTCGTCGGTGTTATCGCCCTGCCATCAGTGCGTGTCGCAAGGCATCGGCCGATGGCATCCACGACATGTACCGCACTGATCGTCGGAGCGATGGGGCGGTTTATCCAGCAGCGTACGTGCGGCGCAGCGCGCAGCGCCATCTAGCCGCACGTACGCTTGCTTGTCTGCTCGCTACGCTCCATTCTGCGCGCTTATTGATGCGCTTATCGCCGGCCGTCGTGCAACTGTGCTAGCTTGTGGGGCTGCCTCGGCTGGTCGCCTGGTGTTTGTCGATTTCAGACCTGGCACGTGCTCCCACAAGCTGTTCCACCTCGGCAGGCAAAATTTCACCTTGCATCACGTCACTGCGGTGGCCCCAACATCGCGGACGGTTTCTGGCAGGTCCGCGCTATGCACGGCTGCTTTCTCTTGTTCCGCTGCTTGTCTAGTCGTCTTCTCGCTGGCTTTTCACGTTTTTCTCTGCAGGCCTATATCTTTGCCACGCTTTGGTCCGCTCGCACCGTATCCGCTGTGCCCGCCGCTTTCATTCTCATTCCTCCTCTTACGCCTGACCCTCCCGGCGACACGCTACCCGCGGCGCCACGTCCCTCTCTTTTACCTCCGTGCCTACTGTGCTCGACCTTGCACCACCGGTTGCCAGATACTTGTCAGCATGACGCGCGACGTGAGCAAACCGCTGCTGTTCGAGACGGCCTGGGAGGTGGCCAACAAGGGTAGGTCCACTGCTGCCGCTGCTGTTGCTGCTGCTGGTTGGTAACGGCGGCACGATTGCTGCGGCTAACGGTACATGTGCGTGCGCGACTTGTTACGCAGTGGGAGGTATCTACACCGTGCTGCGCACCAAGGCACCCGTGACCGTACATGAGTATGGCGACCGCTACACGATGATCGGTCCGCTCAACATGCGCACGGCACCCGTCGAGGTGGAGCAGCTGGAGCCGACTGAGCCGGCCCTGCGCGACACGCTCAACGAGATGCGCAACGCTGGCGTAAACTTTCTCTACGGCCGGTGGCTGATCGAGGGCGCGCCCAAGGTGCTGCTCTTCGACATTGGCAGCGTCTCCAACCGACTGAACGAGTGGAAGGCGGACATTTGGAGCGTCGCCGGCATCCCCTCGCCGCCGGATGACCGCGAGACCAACGACGCCGTGCTGCTCGGATTTCTCGTTGCCTGGTTCCTTGAGGAGGTAAGCTGGCGCACGTGCGCACATCCTGGACTGGCGATGGCCGATGGATAGATAATGATCGCTAATGCACGAAGTGTGTGTGTGTGTGTGTGTGACATTGCGCTCGCCATTTGCGCTGCGATGCTCTGACAGATGACCCGCCGTGAAAAGAACACCGCCATCATTGCGCACTTTCACGAGTGGCTGGCTGGCGTGGGTCTGGTGCTGGCACGCAAGCGTGCGCTCGATGTGTGCACCATCTTCACCACGCACGCCACCCTGCTGGGTCGCTATCTGTGCGCCGGCAGCGTTGACTTTTACAACAACCTGCGCAACTTTGATGTGGACCACGAGGCTGGAAAGCGCGGCATCTACCACCGCTACTGCTTGGAGCGGGCTGCGACGCACTGTGCCGACGTGTTCACCACGGTAAGCCACATCACCGCCTACGAGGCCGAGCATCTGCTCAAGCGCAAGCCAGGTAAGCAGGCAGAAGCAAGTGTGCGTCGACTGGGTGGCCGATCGCTAACGTACTACCGCCTTTCATTTGCGTGCGCGTGCAATAGACGGTGTGCTGCCCAACGGCCTCAATGTGGTCAAGTTTAGCGCAGTACACGAGTTCCAGAACCTCCATGCGCTCGCCAAGGAGAAGATCAACGACTTTGTCCGCGGCCACTTTTACGGCCACTACGATTTTGACCTGGACAACACGCTCTACTTTTTCACCGCTGGTCGTTACGAGTACAGCAACAAGGGCATCGACATGTATCTCGAGTCGTTGGCACGTACGTATGATAGGCGATGCGCTGCCATTCTGCCTGCTTGCCAGTCTAACTCACGAGCGTGCGATCAGGGCTGAACCACCACCTCAAGGAAAGCGGTTCCAAGACGACGGTGGTTGCGTTTGTCATTACGCCCGCGGCAACGCACTCCTTCTCGGTCGAGACGCTCAAGGGTCACGCCGTCATCAAGCAGCTGCACGAGACGGTGGCAGAGATCCAGGCCAAGATTGGCAAGCGTCTCTTTGAGCAGGCGGCACGTGGCATCGAGCCGTCCGGCGCCGACTTGCTCAGCGAGGAGGAAAAGGTGCTGCTGAAGCGCCGCGTCTTTGCCCTCAAGCGCAGCACCCTCCCGCCCATTGTCACGCACAACATGAGCGACGACAGCAAGGACCCGGTGCTGGGCCAGCTGCGCCGCCTGCAGATGTTCAACCATCCGTCCGACCGCGTCAAGGTTGTTTTCCACCCCGAGTTCCTCAACGCCAACAACCCGGTGCTCAGCGTAGACTATGAGGAGTTTGTGCGCGGCTGCCATCTTGGCGTCTTTCCTAGCTACTACGAGCCGTGGGGCTACACGCCCGCCGAGTGCACGGTGATGGGTGTGCCATCGGTCACCACCAATCTGTCCGGCTTTGGCTGCTTCATGGAGGACAACATTGAAAAGCCGCAGGATTATGGTATCTATATTGTGGATCGCCGCCTCAAGAGCGCCGACGAGTCCATCAGCCAGCTGGCCTCGCAGATGTTTGACTTTTGCCGCAAGACCCGCCGCCAGCGCATCAACCAGCGCAACCGTACTGAACGTCTGTCGGACCTGCTCGACTGGAAGCGCATGGGCCTGGAGTATGTCAAGGCACGCCAGCTTGCGCTGCGTCGCGCCTTCCCCGACAGCTTCCACGACGATCTGGACGATGCTGAGAACGAGGCGCTGCGCAAGGTGCCCAGGCCGCTTTCGGTGCCTGGCAGCCCACATGTGCGTGGCACCGACGACCCGCTTGCCTACCAAATGGGCGAGCTGGACCTTGGCCCGCGTACGGACGACGAGGACGAGGATGACCGTGTGAGCATCTCGCTCAAGTCGGGCGATGTACTAGGTTCACGTGACGAGGATGACGAAGAGTAGACGTGCGCGCATGCGCGCTGGGACGCAGCTAACCGGTGCACGCGTATGCTGTATCGTTGGCTCGTATGTATGGATTAAACAGCTATGAAATGATGCGCATTGCCACGGGGTCGTATGGAACGTTTGTTGGAGGAGACTGGCAAATGTATGCAACGATGAAAATGAGGGTTTATTTTGCTACCAGGCTCTGGGCTGGAACATATGGGCAAAGGCCAAAGATATGTCTGGGACAAGAATAAAAATGCTGGATGGTAGACGTTATGGCTCCCACATCTGCAAACTGGAGATGCTCGTACGCGTGACAACGACCTTGTACATGCACGACTCAAGGTTGCGCGATCCAAGGCTAGATGTGCCGTTAGTAGATGACGCCTGCGTTGCGTAGCAGTCGACGAAGGCCACCATTTCTGTCCAAAGTCAATAATGCATCGGCACCAATAGATTTACCACGAATGACTGCACGGGCAACGGTTGCTTGGCCGGTGCTCTTGGCCAAGTAAGCCTCGATCTCTTTGGTGTTCGCTGTATTCACGGTGCACCATGTGCTACGTTAACAGCAGTGGCGTAATGATGTGCAGACAGGCGCGCACAATCGACAACGTACAGCGCTGGTCCACGTTAATGACATGATATGGTGGCACCATATTTAGGTATCGGTCGAGAATCTCCTTAATGCGGTCCGTGTGACTACGAATGGAGCATTGCGGGGTGGTGGAATGATAGTATGTTAGCCGTTGCCACCTAAATGCATTGCGCCACTACCTACGGGCAGTGTGTCGTGCCAAACACCTGCAGGATTGCGTGTGAAGGGTCGTCTGTGTTAGTTGCGTGCCGATGCTGCCGTCGCCATTCTCAGCCCAGGCATACCAGGACAGGATGCTGTCGAATAAGATGTTTGACCTCAGCGGCTGCGCCAGCGCCCGCGCCAGCGACATCTTCGGGAATCATGCTTTGCTGGCGATACAGTTGCGTATGAACAGTTATGTTGTCGCCGGTATACATACCCTGCTTCAGTTGGATGGGATGTCCCAGTGACATGTTGCCTCCAACATGCGGCAGCGACTCCATTTCGTTGCGTGTTAGCTGGTGTAGTGCAATGATGAGCCCAATAAACGGCACAAGGCACAGGGGGAGTTGGTAGGCGAAATGCATGGTGAATGGGTGGATTGGATCAGATATCCGACCTTGGCGTCAAACCGTGCTCACTTAAAAAGGACGCGGCATTTTAATGTCGTGGCTTTGGATATAATCCCCCTTGTGTATCGTGCTGTATGTGAGTCTAGGCACAGTTTTATAACGTCATTGTGGCATAAAACATGTAAACTGGTTACTGCTGGCTGATGCACTGCATCAATCCGTTTTTGACGCGTACCGTGCCCAGCAATCTTTGAACCTTTAAGGGCGTTTGAATTCGACTGTGCACTTACCCGTCCGTGCCGGATGATCTGCACCAATATCCTTAAATGCTGGTGGCAAATGTCACCACATTCTCTTCCTGGTTGACCAGTCGTGATTGCAGTGTCAGATACTTTTGCACAAGCAGCATTAGTTGTGATGCATTATTTAGGCTGTAGCGACCGCGCCACACGTGCTGCCAAATTTGCCCGATTTTTGGCATTAGAGTTGCAGGCTATACATTGGCTGGCGCGCTACTCGCCTAGGCTGGGTACCCTGGAGCGCTAATGCGTACAGAACATGTGGACAGGAACCAATAGCTACGCGCAAAGTGTGCTGTAAAGTCAAACTACACTTTAACGTCGCTATTTTAAGATATCTTGCACGCCCCGCAGAGAATCGTTTCATTAGCGGAGACAAGTACGATTACCCCGTTAGACATTTCTAGTGTTACCGTCTGCCGTAATAACCGGCCAGTCATCGTCATGCATCAGCTACGATATCTGGTGTAAAGCCAGCGTCATGTGCGCTGCCAAGAGCTGAGGCCTATGTTAATAACAACGTGTGCTGAAGTATCCATGCTTGTGACCGGATCGCGAAACAAACCAAACCCAAAGTAGTCGAACTCCAGTGCCGGGTAAATTGGCGGTAAGCGTCTAGATGGGGTGAGTGGAGGTACAAATGGTGGCTTATTCTTGTTATATATAGCTGTGGTGTCCTGTAACAGTACATGGATACATGGCGGCTCAACCCGGCGCCTACCCGCGGGGGTGGAGTTGGGATGTTATCTCGTTTATACATTGTATCACCTGATAGCGTAGCCCACGCGAGCGAATAAAACCGTAAGACCGTAAAACCATGGCAGTACATGACACACAGCCATCCAAGCTATAGCGAGTATAGCGTCACCTTACAGGTGCAATGTAGCAGTTCATCTGTCGCATGCTGCTTTGCCAAGCGCAAAGGACCCAGCGTCGAGCGTTATGTTTGCGAATTAAATGCACTCGGTTTCATTAGCGATTTCGACGACCAGTATGGATATCCAAACGTCGTTGCACCAGCGTATCCCGCGTATGGCAGTAAGTCAGTGAAGCCACGGTTGTCGCTGCTGGTGCCAATGCGCCCGATGGTACGACTTTTCGTAGACTCGTGTTCACCAAGGCCTTGGATTTGACAAAGATTAAAACGCCGTTTATTGCAGTTTTAGCCGGACAGCTGCCAGTCCAGAGTGGGTGGTCAAGGTCTCTGTCGGCGTGCACGCGCAAGCGATTAGCGCGCAGAGAACCCGCGAAACAGCACGCCGCCCACCGACAAGTGGCATAACCGCCTGAGCCGCGTGACTGGCGTGATTACGTTAAGCCGGCATATCATGCGCCTTCACTCACGTCGTTATGTGATACCATGGCTGTGGTGGAGAAAAGCACGCAGCGCTGGATAGTACGGGTTGGCGCACGCAGATTGGCACTTGATTACCAGAGCTGCATGCGGTGGGATTCATCCAAGCGCTGATTTGAGAGTCCTTAGCTTCCTGCACGATAGTTTGTGCGCGTGAGACCGCCTGTGCGTGCGTACCTATCTTGACACGGCGCTAAGCAACCCCCCTTTAAGGTCAAAGGGGCATGGGAATTCGTCAGCAGATGGCTGCAGATATGGGCGGCACGCCCAGGGTACAGATGCACGCAGTGTATGCCCACTGCAACGCTTACACGATGACGAGTATGGCGCCGGCCAAGCCTGCTATAGCGGTAGATGGCCGTGGCTGTCTAATCACTTTGGCGGCATCCTGCCATACCTATTGCTTAGCGCCTTGGCTGGCAGCGCCTTGGTGGCTCTTATCCAGCGCCATTTTGTGCGTGCGGATGGGATGCGCAATATTGCCGCTCTCTAGCATGCCACATATAAGCACGCGCCTCGTCTGGGCACAACCACGGTACCCCTACTCCTACACCAGCAAACCCACCCATCTAGCTACCGTACCATTCTGTCCAACGCACTGCCATGAAAAACCTTTCCGTCGTGGCCACGCTGGTGGCTTGTTTTGGGACTTTTTTTGTCGGCTATGACGCTGGTGTCATGACCGGCATGCTGTCGGTGCCCGCGACTGAGGCACGCTTTGGCCTGGAACAGCCGCTCGTGCGCGGTATCGTGGTGTCAAGTCTCTATATCGGCGCATTCTTTGGCTCGCTTGGCGCTAGCATACCACTCGGTAAGAAGCGCGCTTTGCATGACGCACGACTGAGAGTGCGGCAGTGGCTTACACGCGTGGGATGCAGATCGCCTCGGCAGACGCCGCGCCATTATGCTTGGTTCTGTTATTTTTGCTGCAGGCGTGCTGCTACAAGCGACAGCCTTTTATGTGGAACAAATCATCGCCGGCCGACTCCTAGCTGGTATAGCCGTCGGAATAATGCATTCGGCCGTGCCCATCTACATTGCAGAGATTGCGGAAGAATACCGTCGCGGCGCACTTGCCACTGCGATCGAAATGGTCCTGGTGTTTGGCATTATGGTGTCCTTTTTGGTCAGCCTTGGCGCATATCACCTCGATGACAACGTCGGTTTTCGACTTGCCTTTGCGCTGCCGATCCTTTGTGTACCGCCGCTAATATTTGGCATGCAATTGCTGCCCGAGTCACCGCGCTGGCTCATAGGCAAGGGCTGTACGAAGGATGCGTTGCAAAGCCTTTCGCGACTGCGCAATCTTCCCGAGGATGACCCGATCCTGTATAAGGAGTTTTCTCAGCTGTGCAGTTCTATTGAAAACGAGGCGCAAACAGGAGAAGCAAAGTTTGCCGAGCTGCTCTCTCCCTGCGTGCGCAAGCGTGTGCTTCTCAGCCTGTCGATTCTTGTGCTTGGAGAGACTACCGGCCTGGGCACGATATTCAACTTTATTCCAGACATTATGCGCATGGCAGGTATCCACAGGCCAGAAGTTCATTTGCTGGTTGGCGCCGGACGCAGTGGCATCAGCATGGTTGCGTCGGGCATCTGTGCGCTACTTGTGGATCGCATTGGTCGCCGGCCTCTCTTCCTAGCCGGTGCTACATGTATGGGCGCTGCCATGGGTATCCTTAGCGCGCTGATTGCCGTGCGCGGCTTCCCGTCAGTGGACGATCAAGCCGCCTCGTATTGCAGCATCGCTGTAGTATACTTGTTTGCCATCGGCCACAACATCAGCTGGAACTCTATTGCATACATCTACGCCACGGAGATTCTACCCCAGCGCCTACGAGCCAAGGCGCTTAGCATATCCATTGGCATCTACTGGCTTGTGCGCACTATGGTGGTGCAGGTTGCACCTCTGCTTCTGTCACTGCTTGGCTGGCGCGTGTTTAGCATATTTTCGGGCATATGCTTTGCCATTGCTGTCGGCCTGTACTTTTGGCTGCCAGAGACAAAGGGCGTGCCCCTGGAGAAGATGGACGAAGTATTCCGTGATCGTCGTTTGGCAATGTCTACGTCGTCGATGCCATGATTATGCTGGCCGATCGGCCCATAGGTGTTTTCGAGTACAGCCTAAATATGCATCGCTTTTCTATGGCGATGCATCTACTTGGTTGCAACTCTCGTGAAGCGCAAAACCAAATGAATTTAATGCTATACTGTGCTTTGTATGGCAATGCTATGTATTTGACATGACCAGTATGCAGCGCCATTGGCACTTTTCTTGCCATGCACGTAAGCGCTGAAACCGTCTGTTTGTCCTGAGGGCGTAGTGACAGCTTGTACCAGACATGCTTGGCGTGGTATTGGCTGTATTTTATGTATGCTATGCCAGTAAGAGTAGGGTAGCAAAGGGGTCACTTGCGGTATATTCGCTAGGTATTTGCTCTGGAGAAAGTGAGTGGCGTAAACGCCGCAGTCAACTCAAATGCGTCGATCGTTTGTTGAAGCCCATCACGTGAACGACATTTGTTTGCTTCGTTTTGTTCCCACTTGCGTTATGAAGAACATTTGGATTGCAGCCAGCGACGGCGATATTGAGGGCGTCAAAGTAAGGCGCGCGATCAGGACTAGTACACCGCAATTGCATGCATTCTGCTGACACTGTGCCGTGGGCGGACCACAGGCGCTGTTAGACGCGGGGCAGCCAGTGAATGCTGCCGACGACAATGGCTATACGCCGCTGTAAGTGCCTCGGCCGGAGCGCGAGGAGCTGTACCGTTGACCAAAAGTCTGCTGTTTTGCGGCAAATAGACACGCTGCTGCGTCCTACGATCACCTGGAGCTGATTCAGCTGCTGCTCGAGCGCGGCGCGGACGCAAACCAAGCCGACGAGGATGGTGATACACCGTTGTTTGCATGCGAGACCGTGCGCTGCGCCGAGGCGCTTTTGGCCGGTGGCGCAGACGCGACGCTGCGTAACGAAGAGGGCAAGTCGGTAGGTGCAATACGCTTGACCAGCTTGGAGGCAGCAGCAGTGCTAACGTGTGGCTGCGGTTTGCTAGGCGGCCGAGTCTGCCGCTGAGGATCCAGACCGGCAGCAGGTGGCCGAGTTGCTGCGCACGCGGTTCCCCGAGACCTACAGCGCCGATAATGTGGCGCTGCCCACCAACGAGGATCTGGCTTTCCAGGAGCGGTTTGAAGCCATGATGCAGGCGATGGCAGCAGGCGAAGCAAATGGCGTTTCTGCTGCCGCGACCGCCGACAGCCAAGAAAGCGACGCCTAACGCTTTGCTGGTGTTGTAAAATGCCTCTGGGCAAAACGGATTGCGTCGGTCCTTTTCCACTAAAAAAGAAAAAAATACGCCACTGCGTTTACTTTGCGCCTCTGTTGCTGTGAATCAACCGTGGCCACCTTCCTTTCTCTTGCTGCCGCAGCTGCAACCTGACATACCCCATCGGCCTGCGTCGCTATCTTTATTTGCGCCGTCTTCCTGCCACGATCCTGCATAGAGCAGCCGCAGCCCGACATTCCATCAGCCCACCTACCTGTTGTCGCCGCTGTCATCATGGCCAAGCAGCAGGAACTGAAGCGCAAGCGTAGCAAGAACGCCGCTGGACAAAAGGCCGGCGACGGTGTTGTGGCCAAGCCGAGCGCGCGCGCACCGCCCGCTAAGCCGGTGCGTCGCGTCAAGGATGCAAAGCAGACCGGTGCTGACAAGAAGATTGTCGCGCCAAGCAAGCCGAGCAGGCGTCCGGTGACGGCATCCGATTCGGACGTGGATGAGCCGTCGGACGAGGAAGAAGAGCAGCAGCCAAAGAAGCAGCTGGGCAAGAAGGCAGCCGCTGCAGCGGCCGAAGACTCTTCCGACGAGTATTCGGGCAGTGAGGACTACGAAATGGATGCGGCCGAGGACAGCGACGTGGAGATGAAGGACAGCGACTCTATGGGCGAGGAGGAGGACGATGACGATGTCGAGCACAAGCGCCAAAAGGCGACCCCAGAGGGTATGTGCTAGTGGTGTATGGTGTAGCGGCTGTGGCGGTGGCGGTGGTAGTGGTAGTAGGCGCGTGCGTAGTGCTAACCGGGCGTTGGTTGGTGGGACCGCTTATGCAGAGGCACGCGAGGCCCGTCGGAAGCAGAAGGAACTGCAGCTCGAGCGCCGCCTGCAAAAGCCAGGCCAGGATCGCGTCCACCAGCTGAAAAAGTACTGGGAAAAACTCCGCCGTCGCGACCAGAGCAAGGAGAAGCAATCCGAGCTGGTCGGCGAGACGATCGAGCTGATGGGCGACGACTTTGCCGAGGTACGCGGGTGGTGGCACGGGTGCTTGTGATATGCTAGTCTAATTCAACACGCGGTGTGGCAGTTCATCTTCAAGCATGATGCGTCGCGTATTGTCCAGTCGTGCCTGAAGCACGGCACGGCTGCTCAGCGGATCAAGATCGCTGAGGGACTCAAGGGTCACTTTGTCGAGCTGGCCAAGAGCAAGTACGGCCAGTTTATCGTCATCAAGATCCTCAACTACTGGTACGAGCTGTTTGCGGCTCTGGGCGCGCTGCGCGCACATTGACTGACGCGCCTGTTCTTCCAGCCCAAAGATGCGCGAAGCCATTCTCAAAGAGTTCCAGGGCAAGGTGCGCGCGCTGATCCGTCACAAGGTACGTGAAAACCATAGGTCGCCAAACTGCACCGCTTGCTGCTAATACCTTTGCTCCTGTAGCAAGCGTCATCCGTGGTGGAGGAGCTCTTTTCGCAGTATGCGAATGCGGAGCAGCGTGCGGCACTGGTGGTCGAGTTTTTTGGCCGCGAGTTTGTGCTGTTCAAGGTACGCCGCGGACCAACGCTTGGCTTGTCTATAACGCTTTCTCTGACGCTGGCCTGTACGCCACACCCCAAACAGAACGCTGGTCAGGGCAAGACGCTGACAGAAATTTTGGAAAAGGATCCGCAGAAGCGCGAGAGCATTCTCAAGCATTTGTTTGAGACGCTCAACAACACGCTGACCAAGGGCACCATGAACCACAGCATTGTGCACCGTGCTCTGCTCGAATATCTGACGCACGCGGACGCCAACGGTATCACGGTGAGTTGCTGTTGGCAAGCATTGTCTCGGTATTTACGTGTTACTGATGCTTTCTGCGCAGAACATTACCGGTCTGGTGGGCGAACAGGCAGTGGAGATCCTCCATACCAAGGATGGTGCGCAGGCAGTCATGCTGATGCTGGCCCACGCTGGCCCCAAGGAGCGTAAGGTGATGGTGCGCTCGTTCAAGCCGTATGTGCTCAAGATCTGCAAAGAGGAGTTTGGCCACATGGTGATGCTGCGCATGTTTGATGTGGTGGACGACACGGTGATGGTCCGCAAGCTTGTGCTTTCGGTGAGTAGCGTTGCGGGCAAGTCGTTCTGCCTCTCGCATTTTGCCAACCATCTCTGTGCTGCGCTGTAGGCCATTGTGCAAAATCTGCCTGAGCTGGCTGAGGATCGGTATGGCCATCGCGTGCTGCTCTATCTGCTGGTCGGACGCAAGCCGCGCTACTTTTTCAAGCAGACGCTGGATCTGCTGGCGGCTGGTGATGAGATTCGCGCCAAGACCTCCAAGAAGGACCCTGCTCTTCGTGCCGGCGAGTTGCTCGAGGGCGTGTCTGCGGAGATGATTAGCCAGGTTGCGGAGCACGCAGAAATGGTGCGCGGCAGCTATGGCAGCCAGCTGGTCATGGAGATCATGCTGCAGGCCAAGGGTAGGTAGATGCGTGGTCATTGTCACGAGCGTGCGTCTACTGACGGAATATCCGTGGTCTGTTTATCGGTGCAGGCGACAAGACCAAGGCAGTGGAGGCGTTGGTGGAGCTGGCAGGACAGGAGCCGTCCGCGGAGCAGGAGGGCGAATCGGAGGAGCATGTGCTGCGGCACAGTGTTGCATCGCGCGTCTATAAGACGCTGGTGCAGCTTGACAAGGATGGTAAGCACCCGCTTGGCTAGCGAAATGCTGGAGAGCATCGCAGCTTACGCATACGTCGCAGGATCGATTGGCTTTGCACAAAAGCTGCTGGACACGGTGCGCGGAAGCCTTCTTCAGCACGCCACCAACAACGGCGGCTTTGTGGTGCTTGCGCTGCTGGAGAACCCGCTCACACAGGCCGATGCACGCAAGGAGCTCAAGGCAGCCAAGAAGAAGCTGACGGCGGCCGCCAAGGAGAACCCGCAACAGAAGGGTCTGCAGCTGCTAGTAGAGAAGCTCAAGAGCGCTTAGGCAGAGCCAGAGGCGCGCCAGTTGGCGCACAGGTTACATTCATTTCCTCTATTTGTTCCACCGTTCGCATAATCTCTGCGCAGTTGCGCCGATGACGACAGTGACGGGTAAAATACATTCATGCATTTGCCACGCGTAGCCAACAACGTGTGAGCTGCGAGGATTGGGCCAGCGTGGTGGCCGCAGACTGACCAGCGCTAGCCAGCGTGCCCACCGCTAAAAGTAGACGCGCATTGCCTGCGACGCCGATGCCTCCGAGGGACAGTAGGGACATTTGAAGCGCGTCTGGTCGTGGTTGCTCAGTTTCATCAGCGACTCGTGGCCGATGACATGACCACAAGGCAGACGCATCGGCGGATTCTCGGGTGTACCGTAGTCCTTGGATACCGGACAGACAAACGTCGAATGGAAGCGTACTGCATCAGGCATAGGAATGCTCACCTGTGTGTGTGTGTGTGTGTGTGTGTGTGTGTGCACCAGCAAACAGCGCGACGCGTTAGACAAGCATACTGCGTCTGCACACGCCCTTTGCTTACCGGCAGCTCATCCTGCTGCGTCCACTCTGTGCGGTTTGTCCGCACCACCTGTGACATTTTGATGATGCTTGGAATGGCCGTTGTGCCCACGGCAATGCTAGCGGAGGCGCGGGTAAGCGGTGATACGCTGCGCACACATGCATCCTAGTGCGCTACCTTGTGTAGAGTGGGCTGTCGCTGGGCAGGCCAAGTGCGGCGCAATATTCCTCACGAAACAGCCGTTCTACATCCAGCCATGGTTGGTCGCCAAGCATACCTGCATACGGTGAGCTCTCCAGCCGGCTTGCATACAGCGATGCACCCATCAAGCGCTGGATATCTGCCGTACATGTGAGTGGCAACGTATGCACGTTGCGGTGGTGGTTACCGCTTACCTTTGAGATGTTCAAAGCCGAATCGGCTGAAATGGGCGCGCGCATATGCCACTGCTGCCTGCACGTCGCCTGTGCTTAGCAAATGCAGATACTGCAGCCGGTGCAGCGCAAACTCCAGCTGTCGGCCAGTGCGATCGGCCAGCAGCTGCGTATTGGCCTGCGCCCAGCTGTGCCATGGATGAGCGCCACGAAGAGCATGCGTCTGCAGCAGCGCCACTGGTCTACCTTAGCGCCGGCGCAAGGTTGCGTTCCTTTAACGGCGTCAGGATCTCAAACAGCTGCACGTAGTTTTCGCGCGCGGCCGCTGGCACATCAACGACCGATTCCTGCCCAAAGCAATGCCCAGCGGTAGTTAGCCACTGCATGTACACGCACGCACAGGCAGGCATACACCCACTTGAATAAGCTTATCAGCAAGATCAAACTGGCCATGGACTAGAAAATGCAGGCACACTGCCTCCAGCATAGACTGCTCGGTGCCATGCAGTGCCGCTGCGTCGCCCACCGAGTCCAGATCCAAGCGGTATCGCTTTGCGCCCATGGTCGTCAGCAAAGTGCGCTTTTTATCCTTGTGCACGCGTATATGCGCTGCCTACCTTGTCGAGCAGCTTTCCGTATCTGCTCAGCGCCGACTGGAACGTCTTGTGTCGCTCCAGGACCTGACAATGTGCCTCCTGCGTGCGTCGCGATAGCGCAGACAGTGCATTATTGGTCATGCTTGCGTCTACGCGTGGTCCGTCGTCATCGTTGATGTCGTCAGCCAGCAAGCATAGAGAGTCACCGATGCCGCCACCGCCTGTACCTTGCTCGATAACGCGCTTTGCGTCGGCAATCTCAGCCAGCAGCGCATTGATGCAGGCTACTTGATCGCGATGCGTCGCGCTGCTCGCCTCCTCCACCTTGGCAAAGTCCCCCTTGGTGGCCTTGAGCAGCTCCATGGCAAGGCGCCCGTAACAAGTTTGGTGAGCGGTCGGTGTATGCGTGCGTGCGTACGTGCGTGTGGAATCCGCAGGCTAGGCTGTCGGCAGAAGCAGACGGTTGGGAGGCAAGTGACGGTGGCTGCTGTCGTCAGCCCACGATACACATAACGTGACGAGTTCTTTTCGCGATCATAGAAGAGACAGGCCGCCATATCGTCCAAGTGACCATCAACGAGGGCACGCAAATCGCATCGACAGTCGCTATTGCACAGTACGCCGCATGCATACTGTGCAACTGGGTATCCAGCGATACACGCTCATCGCCACTGGCGCCGCACTGGCCTGGATTGCCAAGGTGTATGTGAACAGGCCAGCGCCACCAGATCCACCGTGCGCCGAATCACCGCGCGATAATGTAGAGCGACGCCTGTGATCGCAGCAGTGCGCATTCGGCCACGCATCAAGACTGGTCGCTATTGGCATTTCAACAGCTGACGCCGGTCTACACGGATCAAGCTACCGCCGCTGCCACCAGCAGCGCACCGTGAATGGTCCTTGGTCAACGCACAGCTTACGTCTCGCGGTAGTGTCCTCCTCGGTCGTGCAGCGCGTGAGCTCCCTCCTGTGCTTGTCTGCTCATGTTGATGCATGCCCCACGCAAACATTGCCGCCATCATTTGCCCCACGCGTCGCAGCGCAGCCATCTACGCACGTTGCCATACCACCTGCCGAACGTTGGGCGCAACGGCCAGCACCGCACCGGCCGTGGCAGGCAGACGCAGCCAGCGCGGCAAAGCATGGCCGCAGACAAGAGCGCTGGACTGCACTATTGATTGGCACCAGCTGCATGCGGCCGCTCTGGCGCGTGCAACCGCCACCATTCGCTCGCGTGCTCACCGAGCGCAGCTTTCTTGCGCAGCGCATGTTTAAAGATGCTTGTGCCTTGTCCATGGCAAGCGCCTTTACCCTCCATCCACACCGTCCTGCGCTTATTGCCGCTGCTATTCGCCCTGTACGCCACTAGCTTACTGCCGGTCCTGTCATCGCACTTGGTTCGTTCACCCTTACTTGAACGCCAAACGCATCGGCATCTCGCTCGCTAGCTTCTTCACCACCATCCTACTTCCCACCTGGAACACTCGTAAATATGCGTGAATGTATTTCTCTTCACATCGGCCAGGCCGGTGTTCAGATCGGTAACGCCTGCTGGGAGCTGTACTGCCACGAGCACGACATCAACCCGGATGGCACCATGGTTCCCAAGGAAGAGCTGGATCCCTCCAAGCCACCGCGCGACAGCTCCTTCAGCACCTTCTTCTCCGAGACCGGTGCTGGTCGCTACGTGCCACGCACGGTCATGGTCGACCTGGAGCCGGCGGTTGTCGACGAGGTGCGCACCGGCAGCTACCGCAGTCTGTTCCATCCGGAGCAGCTCATCAGCGGCAAGGAGGATGCCGCCAACAACTACGCCCGTGGCCACTACACCGTCGGCAAGGAGATCATCGAGAAGGTGATTGAGCGCATCCGCAAGCTGGCCGACAACTGTACCGGTCTGCAGGGCTTCCTGCTCTTCCACTCGTTCGGCGGTGGTACCGGTTCCGGTCTCGGCGCGCTGCTCATGGAGCGCCTGGGTGCCGACTATGGCAAGAAGATCAAGCTCGAGTTTGCCGTGTACCCTGCGCCGCAAGTGTCCACTGCCGTCGTCGAGCCGTACAACTCGATTCTGACCACGCACACTACGCTCGAAAACGTCGACTGCTCGTTCATGGTCGACAACGAGGCCATCTACGACATCTGCCGCAACAACCTGAACGTTGAGCGTCCGAGCTACGTACACCTCAACCGCATGATCGCTCAGGTCGTGTCGTCCATCACGGCATCGCTGCGTTTCTCTGGCTCGCTCAACGTCGACCTGAACGAGTTCCAGACCAACCTAGTGCCATATCC
>KZ992730.1:0-18674 GCA_003614735.1 Thamnocephalis sphaerospora | reverse complement strand
CACGTTGGAAGTGCCGTGCAGCGTAATGGCGGCAGCTAGACGGCCACGATAGAGATCAAAGATCAGATGTGTGTGAGGAGATGGATTGGTGACGTCAATGTTGATATAACCCTGTCGTACCAGCAGCCAGCCGCCACGAAGGTCGATCGCTTCGTTGTCGACTCCCTGCAATACGGTTGCAAGGCACACTCGTGGCACAAGGCGCGGTGCTTCTCCTTCTCTTTGCTGCTTCTCCATGTCCATCAAATCCCATGCATGCCATACTTGCATCGACGCCTTTGAGTATTTGGAACCCGCTGGGAATCGCTTCGTCAACACTACAAACTCGTCGTTGGAGGGCACAGTTCTGTAGAGTGTACTCCCGTCTTGGGCGTAGTCCAGATCAATAAGAGTACCGTGAGTAACATTGCCGCGATCGCAACTAGCTGCATCCTGCGATATTTGCCATGCCTCCTCCGCAGCGGCAATGCCCAGCCTGTGCGGCCTGACAACTACAGTTCCATACGTAAAGTGTGGGCGCATGTAATTAATCCCCGTCGCAGAGTACATCCGGCCTTCGAGAAAGACCACAGAGCGAGTAGCTACGCCCGCACGCCAGTTGCGTTCTGTCAACGCTCGGCCGCGCACGAAACAAAGCCAGGTCTGGGCATCCAGGCTGTTAAGCATGTCCGGCGTTACCGGAGGCAGTGCTTCATCACTTGCGACCTGCTTTCGAAAGCGCAGTTGCCGTGCAGCCCAGAACAGCCATTGGTCCTCAACGTCGCCGCGGCCGTAGGTGCGCCTGTAGAGGTCACGCCATAGCGCTGCGTCGTGGACAAGCAACGCTCGCCAATAATGCGAGGTGCAACAAAGACGCACGGTTGTGCATGCCGACATACACGACACAATGCGCCGCTGTAGCTCGACGGGTAGGGTGTCCATGGTTGTAGCTTTCAGCGCAGTCATGTTTGCAGTGTAGAATGTAGCGAGAAGAGAAGAGTGTGCGCGCGTGAATGTGCTGTATGACGCACGATGCTGCTTATGATGGGTCACATATTGTGCTACCACGCCCGAGCGTCTGCATTTGTCGCAGTGTTATCAGCAAATGGCGGCGTGCATTGGTGTGGTAGTGGCCGTGGCGGTCCAAAGCTGTGCCATATCATCGGCGCAATGCAGCTTTGCAGAGCTTGCAGAAAAGCTACGCCAGCGCCATCATCGGTACTTTGGCATTGTCTCGGTCAGCTGTCCATTTCGCTTGTCAGGCCACTACCGCAGTGCTATCACGTGGAATGTAGATGATGTTTGAGGTCGTTTGTAGTATCAGCAGCATGTTGACTCTGTTCATCAACAGGCAGGCTTACATGATCGGTGCTGCCGACATATTCGTATTCCAGACGAGCAACAAGCTATTGAAAGCGATTTGAGCGCACAAACCTCATCAAAAGCTAGTGCCCTAACCAAAGTAGCATGCCTTTATTTTTGCGATCATCACTTGCCAGCTCCATGTAGTTAAAGCCACTTGTAAAACATTGATCGACAATCCATGCCATGTTGGTTTTTGATGGTGTATAAAACTTGGCGAACCATTAAATCGCTTTTAAGGCGTCGATGTTCAAAGCTATTTTGTGCGTCAAATGCGTAGGCGTTGCCATTTTGCAGCTGATCTTGCTGGGCGTAGTGTCGCTGCGGTTTCTACCTACAAGTGCTTGAAAGTGTCGCACGTATACTCGCGCCATCGCGCTGCCAAAACAAATGACAAATCAAGCCAGCATCAATGCCAAGATGCGTCGATTGGCGTTTCAAGCATTCGTCGAATGGCCTATGCGGAATTGCTAGCGTAGATAGCGTTTCTACGCAACTCGCTCAAAGTAACAAGCCAACATTGGTAGCAAACATGTTGGTGAGTTCCGGACTGGTCCGATCGCTGAACAAAACAAATGTGCTGTCAAGCAGACAACACCACCTCGCACGTTGCCCTACCGATTCCGCACTCGCCGTTGATCAGCATGCATCAGCGTACCCTCCTTGCCGGCACATATCGTCGCACCTTTAGCGCGACTGCGCGCATCGCCGCCGGCCGCGGTGTGCCTCTCGACTCGATCGTGTCGGCCAGGCCCCGGATCCCGGCGCGTTCGGCCCCTGTGGCATCGTCCACGGAAGAGTCGGTGCCTGTGCACCAACCTGCCGCGCCCACTCAAGCGCCAGCGGCTGGATCCAGGGCCACTGCGAATCTGCTTTTCAAGTTGCGCGCAATCACCAAGAGTAATAAGGAGCGGGCGGAGGTCAAGGCGGCTGCGCGCGCTAAAGCTGGCCAATTTGACGATGCTGTTGAAGCGGCCGAAACCCAACAAGTCAAGGCCAAAAAGCCGGCTTCTCCGGAAATGTCGCAGGCTTCATCGCAGCTAAAGGAGAAGGTGCAGCAGCAGCACCCGGAGAAGCAGGAAAAACAGCAGGCGCAGAAGCAGGAAAAGCAGCCGCTGCAAAAGCGCGCAAGTCGTGCATCGCGCAGTGTAGCGCCAGAAGTACAGGTGGTGGACCTGGAGTCGTCATTCGCGCCACCGCCACTGCGCGATATGCTGGTGACGGCGCGCCGTGCCAACAAGGATGCTGGCGCATCGGCTGAGCAGGCACGGCAGCAGGTGCGCGAGGCGCTTGCTGGCGACTACACTCGCTATGCACCCAGTGCCATGCCACAGCTGCCATCCGCGGCGGCGACCGCACTCTTTGCCAATGCCTCCTACTCGCCGGAGCAGCGGCAGGCGCTTGCACAGACCGTGCACAAATTTATGGCACGGTAGACGAAAGGCTATCTTTGTAGCTGCGTATTAAACGTCGTTGGGCACGTAGACCCTTTATTGTTTGCCCAAGCGCGTCTAGCTTCGTGTTTCCAAACATTTCACCAAGCAACCTGCTATTCAACGTATGGACGCGCTGCGTAATGCGCTGGGCGCCACTGATGCCTATCGGCTGCCCGATTATTTGGCAGACGCGCTCAATAACCGTGCTGTTGGTAAGTGGAAGCAGCGTGGGGCCAGTAGCAGCGCTGACGCGCTACAGACGCAGAATCGCCGCCAGCGTCGTGGAATGCGCAGGCCAATATTGTAAGTCTTGGTTTGCGTAGCGCTGTCGGGAATTGCAAGCTCACGTTACGCTTGGAACCAGAGCGGCGCGTTGGAATTGCTGTTGCTGCAACGTGAGATTCCACTCGATGCTATAGCAACGCTGGCAAATGACGCGCTGGACGAAGATGTCTTGATGGGTAGGTATCCCGCCATCAGTACTGCAAAAGCTGCTACATATTGACCTATGTAGCATGCAAAAGATGCAGACAGCCAGGGCGACGTAGCAGCTGGGAACGGTAGGGACGACAATGAAATCGTCATGGCGGATACGGAAGCGGCCGCCGAGTTGGCGCGTCAGTTAGACGATGCACTTGCCGACTTTCTTGATCAGTTTGTCGGCATCAGTTCGCCCGTAGCAACCCGACTGCAAGCAGCCTGTGCAGCAGTAGCCATCAGGCCAAAGTATGAGGTATAATATTGTAGCAATTGCCTTTTCCTTTGCCGATCATTGCTGATTTCCTTTCTACGCGCCATGCAGCTACAGAGAGTGTTGGAGCGTGTGGCGGCAAAATGTGCCGCAGCTTCAGACGAGCATCTGGACATGCTGTGTACATTGGCATTCTCTCATGCCAATGCTTCACGGGTCATGCTTGCCAGTCAAGTCGACCTGCTAAGTGGCCTGCTGCTGCCCAAAGTACGACACGCTAGCTCTCAGACTTGGAATAGCTGCTAATGACAGTATTGCTTATGCTGGCGTGTTAGCTGCGGAATCCATCGACAGAGGCCACGCGTGAGCTGCAACAACTGCTTCAAAATGTTGCGGGCCGCGAACCGTACGCATATGCTCACGGCATACTCGCCCGCTGGGTCCGAGAAAAAGCTTTGCGTATGTACATGCTAAGCAGACGTACATTTTTGAGTGTACACTGACCAAGAAGGCTAACAGCGTTGTTTTGGCGGACACAGAGCCATGGCAGGCCGATATGCTGCGGCGGACATTTCAGGAGACACCAGCACTTTACCGACATCTAGATGCTGTGCTACGGTAGGCGGTGTACTGCTTGCGCAACTTACCGCATTACTGCGGTACACTCATGCTTTGTTGATCTTTAGCGGGTGGGCAGAAGACGACGACGACGACGACGACGACATGCGCGAACGCAACTCTTACGGCAGCGTCGTGTGGGACGACACTCTTTTTGCCTTGATTACGCATTGGATTGACTCTGGCTGCAACGTTACCATCGAGGGGCGCACATTGCACGCTCTGGTCTGCGTGCTGGCACGTCTGCCGGCCGATGTAGCTCGATCGCCAAAGCTTGGTCTCTTGGCCATCGCGTTAGTGCGCCGCTTGTCTACCCTCGCGAAAGCAGCGTCGAGCAATGCTGGTCAATGTGGAGACACTGCAACGATCAGCGATGCTGCAACAATTCTGCTGCAAATAGCTGAGCAACTTCGACCCGTGCAAGCACGCACGCTCCGCCAGCACCTGAAGCGGAGTAAGCTACTGGCCGAGTAACTGGATGTGCGTTGCTGCATATGTATCATTACCACGTATCCTACGGCTGCATTAAACAGTGAATATGAATGATAATAGATGATGCTACGGTACGTATGACGGATAGCATACGCGCAGGGCAGGACGGACGGTATGCGACGCACTAGAGAGCGACACAGCATAAAGAGAGAGTGAATCTATGTATACAAAATCGCCCGAGCACGATGTGTGCCTGTTTCACGGCTACACATCATCCACTGTCTGGGTCACTGGATCCAAAAGCGCTTCGCCCATCACCTCCTGCACCATACTAGTAAGGCCGTTGAGACCGCCTGGCGTAGCAATTGGCCGTTAGCGACGCCAACGGTGATGCAAAAATAGCTATCGCATAGCATACCCATTTCGTCCTGCAGATTTTGATCAGAGATAGGAAGGAAGAACGTAAGGTAAAAGTCCTGCATGAACGCGAGAAAGTCGCGCACATCAACGATCCTACAGACAGCAATGGCATTGGCCAAGTTAGACAACAAGAATGCACGGCATGCGCTCAAGTAACGCACCGATCGAGGCGACGGGCGCGCTCCAGAAACTCCAACATGGGCCGAAACAGCTTGGAGGTGACCACTGCGCCAGGCTTGGCCAACAGTCGGTGCCGCTCAGTTGCTTCACCGCTGCCCAGCAGCGCTTTGGCCATGACCATCGTTGTTTTGGCAGCGTGTCGCTGCCTATCACCCGAGGTTACATCCGTGCCACTGCCAAGCGCCGCATTACCAGCGTCGTCGCCATCGGGCGGTACATCCGGAAAGGTGCAGTCAATGCGATGCTGCACCGCCTCGTAGGCATCGGCAAAATCCACAACAGCATCAGAGTCCAGCAGCCGAAACAGCTTCTGTCATCGGTACGCCGTAGTAACGGCATCGTGAGCATCCAGTCGTCACACTCATCGTCAATAATATGCGAATATTACCTTGCGATTGTCGCGGTGTTTGCGCTTAGTACGCAGCGCCTCGTTGATACTAGCTGCTGGTGTAGCAAGAGGATCCGCGCCACGCTGGTCCTCGCTTAGATAGTCATACAGTATGGATTTTAGCTAGCAGGACGCATGGTTACGATCAGTCCGAAAAATCGTGGGTGTTGCTGCGGCCGAGGCACTGGACATACCTCATTCTGCACAGCAAGCCACGCCTCTTTGTATGCACTAAGACCAAACTCTGTGGCGGCGTCAGCAGGTTAGCGCCGTATCTTCAAGCGCCATGCTGCTGAGAGCAGCCTACCTGTGACAAGCGCCGCGCTTTGCGAATCCTAAACCATACACCGGCAAAGCCAGGTCAGCGTTCCGCATCTGCCAACGCTTTTCGCAGTGCAACGTGCACACATACCATATCAATTTCAGCCACGCGAATGTACACCTGGCGATGCATCTCAATGACCACCAGCAGCTTGCTTTGTAGTAGACGCATCAGCTGAACGGCATCGCCACCATCCTGCTCCAGCCAGCTGATGATTCGGTCCACCAACTGGTGCATTTCAACAGGCATACGCTGCCGTATTGTCTATAGCCAACGGACGAGCACGATCAGACAGTGGCAAAAGGAGATAGACGCTAATGCGCCTATACATGCCTCAAAGGCTTCAGGCAACTTGCCCAACCGGTAGAGACATTGCAGCAGCGTGGAAAGACTAGCGGCGGTAGCACTTCCGTGTTCCTGCCCATTACCGCTGCCACCATGGTTGCCGTTGTTACCCTGCCAGCTGATGAACTGGTCGACACCCTCTAGTGCTGTCCACCGCAAAGCAGCATGTGAGCTCGGCGTGCTCTGATGCAGATTGTCGTTGCATTTTCTAGCCATTCATCCTTACCGTCTACATCCTGATGAAGAGCCTGGGTACTCTTGAGATAGAGCAGCTGGAGCAACTCTTCAATGAGACGCTCGTGCATGGTCTATCCACGCCATCAGCGGCAGGGTGTCATCAGAGTAAGCAACACATTGCTATGCTATGCTGCCGCGCAGACCCACAACGTGCTCCAGCAGTGTTACTTACATGGCGTTCCGCCTGCAGCTGTTTGCGAAGCTCGGCAAGTGCACCCACTTCGGCCAATGGGCCTTTTTCCACGCGCTCAAGTGCATCCACTACGCTAGACACTGCTTCGGAATGCTGTTGTTTGCGACGCAATTGCTCCACGCGCTCAGGCACCTTTTTGAGCGCCTCAATGTCATCCAGCAGGCGAATCATCTCTCGGTGCTGCTGACTGCGTGTCCACCACTGCCCAAGATCTCCGCGCTTCAGACGAAGCGAATCTTTGCATTCGATCATATCTGTTTTAAGCTCTGCAGCCACCTTTTGAGCTGATGTCACTGCCTCCAGTACTCCGCTGTACGCATCGATGGTGTCCGTAAAGCTACGATGGTGCGCTGTCCGGAACACGTGTTATGCGGCAATATTAAATGGCTTTGGCGATGCCTTGCACTTACTGCGCACCACCCGATCTACAACGTGCTCTAGTCGATCGCTCAGCTGCTGAAACATGCTTGGATCGACCCGGCGTTTGTTCTTGTCGATGAGCGCCATCGCCAGTTCCACTGCGTTAAACTGTCGGTCCGCCACCGCAAAAGACATTAGCAAGTGGCTGCAGCTTATACCCGACGCTATCGCTGATGTCTACTCACATTATCATCCTCAAGTTCCGGAAATTTGCGCAGCACATCTTCCAGCACAGGTATTTCATCAAAGACGCCATCTGGGTATTGCGGCGGTTCTGGCTGTTGCTGCTGCTGCTGCTGCAGTTGCTGTAGCTGTTGATACGCCGCCTCCTCCGCGGTATCTTCACCTTGCCGCCACCGATTGCGACTCATACTTCCGGTACGGTTGCTGCGCAGGCTACGCTGGCTGACGGTGGACTTTGTTCGGGTGTGCGAGCTGCCGCCGCCGCCGCCACCGGCCGCATTGGCGTATCGACCACCGTAAACGCTGACACGGTTATTCTGTTTCCGGCCACCTCTTTCTTCACGCTCGCCGGCATGAGACGACTGAGAATCCTGATGTTGATGCGACGGCTGATTGGGCGGCGGCCCAGGCTGACCCTCCATGCTCTCGTTGTGGTCTTCCGTTCCGTTGGACTGCGGCGACTGAGTCTGCTGTGGCGACGTCGCTTCGGACGGAGCCGCCCGTGCATATGGATTTTTGCGCGCGTACGGGTTTACCTTTGCACCAGCGTCCGCACCTCCGCCGGTTTCGCCAGACCGGTCAGAACGGAAATCCCGGCCACTGCGGCTGCCCTGAGTGCTTGCGCTGCCATCTGCGCCCGCTCTCCGTCGATAGGGATTATGGCGGGGCGCCGACTGGGTTGAGGCCTGGCCGCCATCTGCTTCGGAAGACCCGTAGCCGCGACCGTTGGCACGAGCACCGCGCGCCTGCTCATATGACATTGCCGTCGTGTTCAGTGTGCGGATAGAATGGTTGCAAAGAGGAATGGGTGGGTCCAAAAACAGCCCAGCGGCGACAATTTATACAAGAGAGAGATGAGGCGACGACGGCCTGCGGTGCTCAGCAGTAGCAATGGTGGCCACCGTGGCGGATGCACGCCGTTGGTCGACAACACGCAAGCGGTCAATTGAGGTGGGCAGCGGCGCCAGACAGAGCGCGTCGGCGCGTCTAGTGCTCGGCACAGCCGCTGGACAGGGCGTAGCGTGCGTATACACGGGTAATAGCTGGAGCACAGCAAAGAGATGCGCTCCTGGCAGGGACAGGGTAGATGAGCCGACAAGGACAGTGCAGAGAAAGACAGTGCAGGCGGTCGGTGGAAGGGGCAGACGGCGGTGGCGATAGTCTCTGGGCGACCATGACACACACACGCGCATACACACACGCGCATACACAGGCTATCGTAGAGGATAGGCCAATTCATTTTTGCAGCCCCGCCTACATGGACGAGCGTAGGCCAAGGATACGCCGGGTACAGCGTCGTCTAGCTCCGGAAGCCGCCGCCAGTACGGCCCTCGGGCATAAATGCAAAGGTCTGCCGGTACGTGTAAGGCATGAGACCCATGGCTCGCGCACGCTTGATGGCCTTGGCCAGCCGCCGCTGGTTTTTGCGCGTCAGGCCGCTGTTGGCACGCGGCGCAATGCGGCCCAGTGCCGACACATAGCGCGACAGAATCACAGTGTTCTTGTACTCGTGCAGCGGGTTCAAGCCAAGCTGCTGGAACGGATCCGATTGAGGCTGGTTGCGCACCTTGCCGCGATACAGCTCATGAGTCTCCTCGTTGAGATCGTGCGGTGCATAGGTCTGCGCCGCCGTGGGTAGCCAGATGGTCAGCATGCGCGTAGCAAACTGGCCAGCATACACGCTCATACCTCGCGGGGCAGGAAACGGCGCGTCAAGCGCAGCGCCTCCTGGCTCGTCGACTGCGGCTCATCTGGCGCCAGACGGATGTTAGGTCATTGGCACGCGGCCAGCACGACTGGCGTCATGCCGCTTACCAACAGAAGATACTCGCGTAAGCAGGCCAATCATCTTGTCAACGCGCTCGCGCACCTGCGGGGTGTATCCCTCTGCATAGCTGCCATCTGGTCGCGTTCTGCGTCAGTGCATGCCAGCAGCCAGGCCATATGTCGCGTGTGAATGCGCCACACCTTCCACTGCGGTGTCCACAGGATTGACGTCGTCCACAGCGCCCGGCGTAGCGTCTGCGCTAAAGGAGGCGCCCAATGAGAACGACGCGGCCTCGTCCTTGGCCTGCAACGGCGCTGTCGTCTCTGCGCGCGCATCGACGCTGTAGGCTGCAACGGCTGGGAAGCGCCGTAGTGCCACGCCGGTCACGGCGGTGGTGGCGCGTGCAGCCACCAGCGAGCGCACGTAGCCAAACATGCCTACCCTCGGCCACGATTAGTTGGTCGTGCTGGCCATGATCGTCGCTGCGCCTCGCTCGTTCAGCTGCCTACCCAGGAATGGAGGATTGCGCAAACAGATCCAAGCGCGTTAATCCGCGATCGAGTGGTGGAGAAGGGCGAGAGGCAAAAAGGAGCCGTAAACAACCGATCACACACCCCAGAGAATCCGCATGGCACACTAAACATCGCATAGCGTACTATGCCACGACTCGGCAGCCTCTTTCTCTTTCCGTATATTGCACCATTATCCACCTGGCTGTTTGCTTGGCCAGCTATCTGACGCAGCCAACCGACCGCTCAAAGACAACACCTGCCGACCAAACACACGCTTGGCGTAACACGGCCGCACTCGCCAGTCTGTCTGTTCCCCCACAGCTAGCACTTCTTCTACTACTACTACTACCCCCATTACTATCTGTCGTTTGCTGCTTGTATCGCCGCAATTGTCGCTGGCCTCCGTGTTGTTACGGGCCCTTGGTGGAGACAGCCTTGGCGACATCTCGCTGCCGCCAGCAGTCGCGTGGGGAGTTCGTGATCACGCTTAGCACTCCCACGCGCGCACAGTATTACCTTTAGCTTGCCATACTCTGCGACAGCGACTTGCCTTTTGTCTCCTTCTATCCTTCTCGTCCTCCGTGACACGGAAGCAACGACACAGGAATCGCTTGGGCGCCACGCTGACGCGGGCAACGAGAAGGCCATACAAGCGCGCACAAGCTGTTTCTGCTACCCCGTTACAACTTTCTTTGACGCTCCGTCCTACTCCGCTAGACAACGCCGCCTACCTACTCTCAACCGCACGGAATTCAGGCGGCATCCACGGTATTTGCCACCTCCTTCCGCACGCCAGTTACCCATCCACATTACCGTCGCAGTACCTGTGCTGACAGGGCAGTCGATACATATTCATCAGTGGTGCTGACCCGCATCATCATCGCCACCGCCACCACCACCACTAGATATGGCATACTCCAATCTACGTCGTGCCCAGAGCAACCTGTCTTTAGGCACGACCGTGTCCGAGTCGAGCTCGATGCAGGGCGAGCGGCGCCAGTTCCGTCCGCAGCAGCCGCATCGTGCTGTGCGTCCGCTTACAGCATTCGACTCGGTTGCAGCTGTCTCGCATAGCACAGATCCATCCATCCACGGCAGCGCCAACAGTCAGACGCTCAGCCCCAATTATGGCGGAGGCGGCGGCTACTCGGTGGTTCGCCCGTACAGCACTGCTATGAGCGATGACGTGCACCAATTATCGGGCGACGGCTACTTTACCGCCCTCGATCCGATGCGGCCGCCCGACCACTGGACCTTTTCGCCGGCACCGAGCAGCAGCGGCGGGATTGGCAGCGGCCATGCGTTCAAATCAAACTATGGTGGCGGCACGGCGCTGATGTCCGACTCGCTCACCGTAAACACACATCTGACGGCCACCACCTCAGCCACCGCCTCGCCCAGCGTGGTCGATGGCTCAGGGCCCCTATTGACCACACCACAGCGTATAGAGACGTTTGTCGCGCGGCGGAGTATGGCACTGGAGCGAGATGGCGTTGACGATGCGCTATCGCCACCATCGCAGTACAATACCGACTACGCGTCCATCTCCACGACGCCTCCCACTGCGTCGACCACTGCCGCCTCCATGCAGCTGGAACGGGGTGGACGCAGCATGGCTGGTGGCGACACACTGACCGTTCGCACCGAACGTACTGAAGGCGGTGGCGGACATTTGGCTACCGGCTCCATCACCACTTCTCTATCCTCACAACCGTCGCCCCTGCCCAGTGCCACGCTTAACGCACCACGTCTGTCATACCACCAGTCACGCCATCAGCCAAGTAGCAATGGTGACATTGAGCTGGATTCGGTGCCTCTGCCAATGTCCAATGCCGGCATCACGATGCGTTCAGTTCGCATTGAGCGGATGTACCGGCAGGATGGCCGCTGCCGCTTTCAGGCCGATCCGATGCCCAGTGCGCTTGAGCGGTATCTTGGACCGGGCGAGCTGCGCGAGACCATCGATGCGCTCAATCGCCTGCTTGCCGAGGGCGAGGATAGCCCAAGTCGGTCGCTCTTTTGCAACATGTTCTCCTGCATCACCCTCTACCTTGGCTTTTGCTGCACACGTTCCAACTACCAAAAAACCCTGGATCGTGCCAGCGCCTTTCTGGTCGAGGAAAACAAGCGGCTTTATCATAGCCGCGGTCTAGAATGGCGAGATCCACGTGCAACGGCCTTTCTTCACGTAAGCACCGCGTCGGTGAAGGTGGCAGATGGAGATGTGGACCAGAACGTGTATTGGCGCTTTATGCTGCATACTAACGTCTGTTCCATAGCTTGAGCTGTTGATTCCGTAGAGCATGCTTGTCCGCGCGACAACAGCAACAGCAGCAACGGCACAGGCCCACACATCTGCCCACCCGTATCCCCCCCACTAATGCCCCCACCTTTCTGTTCAAGCCATCGGTGCTATGTCGCCCAACGCCTCCCGATTTGTGTCTGCGTGTCCTTTATTCTCGCGCAGCCGCCACCCTACCATTGGTGCGCTTTCCATGTAAAGTACGTTGATTTCTGCACATGCGTTCTGTTGCCGCTGCAGTACAATCAATGAAGTAATGGCCAAGATCGTACAGTCATTTATGCGCACAGCACCTCAATGGCGAGAGCAAGCCAGCGCTGCATCCGATCAGGAATGGGCTGTTCAGGCGTACGGATGGCATATCGCAGCACGCCATTCTGCATAGTAAACGCAGGCATTAGCGCAACAACCAGAAAGCGGTCCAACCGCCACTACTCACCAGCTCTTGGCGCAAACGCCGAAATACTGCAGCAGTTACACCCACGCAGCGGAAGCGAATCCAGTCCTCAAGCGTCACACGACGGATGAGATGCTAGGTCGCACGGATGAAATGAGCCCATGTTCTCCACCAGAGTACATCATGACAGCTTACCTCGGCGTGCATCTCACGGCCAAAGAGCACGACTGCCTTGGCGCTGACAAGACTAGTATCCCAAACAAGCGTGCGCTGGCCAACGCGCTGGACGGTGCCGTACGCCAGCCAGTCTCCAGCAGACTGCGACTGGCCCGAGTGCTGCGTGTGATTTACAGACGACGCATGCACATGCACCGGCTGACCGCGAACCAGCCAGGCGCTGCCATCGCGATCACGGCGTGCCACATGTGGGTAGAGGCCAGCCGTGATGATCGAACTCACTAGAGCCATTTGCGATGCGTGCTCATTTGCCTCGGGCATGATCGGACAGAACATGCTGCGCGACCGATAGCCACCTCTGCAATTGGTAGTCAACAGCCGCGTTAGCGAGTTGCTAAACAGACGGCATTATTGCACGCTAATGTCACCGCACTTGCCGCATGAGCATTCGCGCAGTCGCCTGATCCGCCTTCACCAAGCCACTGGAAATTAGCAGACCAAGCAGTTGCCGTTTGGTGTCCTCCACCATTTGCAGCGTCTGTTGGTCAAGATAATTACGTCGGCAGAATTCAATCGGAATCATGCGCTTTTTCTGGCAAACATCTCGCCTGCGGCAATATGAGCTACCGCACCACCGCGTATACTGTCGTTTGCGTCACATACCATGCACAGTAGGCGTTGTATCTCGTCAACATATCCGAATCGCCTGTTTGCAGCCAGCGACGTCAGTTATGGCACTGCAAGCTGCCAGTGTGCTACTTACCCATGCGGAATGCGTTCGTGGCAGTATCCACCTCGCGTTGCCGATCGTACGATTGCACAAATATGCTCTTGAAGCTCATAGCAGCAGCGATGGTGAGAATTGGATCTAGACAACGGAAAACAGTTGCATAAACAAGCATTTTGGCCAGACGCACGTCGATTGGCAGCTTGGCCAAATGCTCTCCCAGCGGCGTAAGTGCTTCTTCTTCGTTGAACGCGCCAACCTCCTTAAGAAGACGGATGGCAGTTTCAACAGCTGCCGGCTTGGGTGGATCCAGCGCGTCCGCCAGAAAGCGATCTACTGCGCCATAGCCGTACACCTTGATGCGCAAACACAATTCCTCTAGCGGCAGACGCAGCATTTCCGGAAGCTGATACTCTATCATCTAGACATAGAATAGCGTTAGCTAAGCAAGTCTTTGCTGAATTTTGCCTCCTTGGCGCACCATTGTGTCGTGTCGATGCTTGGTGAACAAATGAAAGCAGACGCCCTCTTGCACACGTCCGGCACGGCCGCGTCGCTGCCGTGCATTGGCTCGGGCCACAAAGCGCTCCTCCAGCATTGTCACCTGCCGCTTCTCATCGTAGCTAGAAAAGCCGGCGGCGAAAGCAAACGTCAGCATTTATACACAGCTGCCGCCGCCAATGCATCAGCCACTTGCCGAATCTCCTTGGCTTTGCCCGTGTCGATGACGGTGGTTACGTCCGGAATGGTGATACCTGTACAAGACATAAGTATGGCCGTTGCATCAGCGTTAGTTGCAAACATACCTGTCTCGGCAATATTTGTGGCAAGGATGATTTTACGCACGCCCGGTGGTGGACGACGGAAAGCTAGCTCCTGGCTAGGGCCGGCTAGTAGCGAGTGTACCGGTATCGTCAAGAATCGCTTAGTGTTAGCAAAACGCTTGTTGGCAGAAAGCATCTGGTGTAGTGTCCGAATCTCGGGCATGCCAGGCAAAAAGATGAGAATTGCGTCGTCCTGTGTGCCCTCTGCGGTATTGCTCTGCATTGCATCCTTGATGGCTGTCACCACTTCATCCTCTTCGTCTTGGTCCTGGTCCAGTCTGGACTCTTTATCCGCCTTTTCGCTGTTGTCGACCGTCTTATCCTGCCCTTCCTCGGCTGTAGCTGACAAGCAATGCTCAGGCATCTCTTTGATCTCATCGCTTTCGTCCTCCTCGAAAAGCCAATCCTCAACGCACAGATATTCCAGTAGTGCAATGATCAACTCGTAATTGATCCGATTCTCATCCATGCGATTTAGCGTGCGCCGTGTGCCGTTAGAGTAGCTGCCGTGTAAAAATTGCTCGGGATAAAGTGCATCTCCGCCCAACTCCAGGTCCTCCTCATCCAGGCCGATCTGCATGCTGTATGCATTGCCTCCTCGACCGCTGACTTTAACCGAGCCAAGGTCTGCGGGTAATGATGTAGTGTTAACGCACGATGCCTCACGCTCCTGCACATATTCTACTTGCCCAGCTTCTGATTGCGGATGTACTTGGCATAGCGCGAGCCCTCCTCAAGCTGGTACCCTGTTTGTGCCATTAGCACGCATAATATGGCTGTGGACATCTACGGCGCCGATATTACCGGTAAGCTCGACCACATCCTCCAGATAGTGCACATCAACGGGAAAGGTGCGCCCGGGAATACTGATAATTGGGCAGCCTTGAAAATAGGCAGCAAACCGCTGAGCGTCGACAGTTGCACTCATGATAACCACCCTACGCGCGTAAAACGACAAAGTCAGCGCTGACATCAAATACGCCGCATAGAAAACAGCGGTGTCTACCGAAGGTCTGGCCGCCTGGCAAGAAGTCGGCGGACAGCCACCAGCAAAAAGTCAGACTCGAGCGTGCGCTCCTGCACCTCATCGATAACAATGTGGGTAATATCACTTAACGCCCGATCTCCTTCCAGTCGTCGCAGTAGGATTCCCTGGATGGTTTGTTGGGTGAAAAATGCGTCAGCACACAGGACCGAACGGTATGGAGGGTGCCACGTACGGTCGTGCAGTAAATCAGCGCACTGCTTGCAGAAACGCGCGAGTCCAGGCGCACTTGGTAGCCAACAAGCGAGCGATCGCTTCCAAATGAGCCGGGAGGATCAGCCAACTCGGCAGAGACACGCTGTGCAATGGACATGGCCGAGATACGGCGTGGCTGCGTACAGACAACTTGACACTTTTGTGTCTTGGGATTGGATAGCATATCCTCAACCAAAAACTGTGGCACTTGTGTCGTCTTGCCACTAAGCATGCGTGTCAACGGGTGAGCGTGCACATTGGCTGTGTCTTCCGACGACTCTTACCATCCCGTATCGCCGACAAGAAGAACAACCGGATTGTCACGAATCTCGGATATAATTTGCTCGCGGAAGCCGTATGCAGGCAACTGCTGGCGCTGTGCCAACATTTTCTTGTAGGCTGGCCAGGCGGTGCGTGCCTGGAACATTTCACGCATAGTGCGCGCGCTACTGCGTGGCACACGTGCATCGCGAGGCGCTGCCCGATGGCTTGGGCGAGGAGCAAGCTTGCCATCATCGGTAAATACAGGCGCGGCATTCATCTGAATGCATTTGCAGTCAGCGACAGTCAGCGGCGCATTGCAGTGAACGTCGTAACCTACCAGCTGCTCCATTCTGTGAATATTCTCCTCAATGATAGGCGATAGCGTATTCGCCATACTTTCATTTTCACGCTGTTCTCGTTCCAGCTCTTGATTTTTCTATCCCGCATAGCTGAGTAATTGGCCTGGTGTACTGCAACCAACCAATCTAGTAGCCTACCTTTTGTTGATCCCATTCTAGCCACAGATCACGGAATGGCGGCGGCAGCAAACGGTAGAGCGGGGTGGTAGATAGATTGTAGAGTGCAACCGTCTAGTAAACGACCATGGTCAGATTGGCAAAAGCCGAGTGCATAAAGTGTGCGGCCAGGGTTAGAACGCAAACCTACAGCGGCATACTGCTCCGCGTCGTGATAAGTGCGACAACTTTCGTGCTCCATGCTAAAGTCTTGCTTGGGCTTGTTGTCCCAACCGATGCGAACCGTGGCCCGATGCCCCTTGCCCTTCCAGCCGTCCGGCTTTCGGTACGTCACACGCGCCTGACGATCTTGCTTACGACAGTACTCATGCAGCAAAACCTTGGGTGTCTTGCCTGTCCATTTGGAGTCGGTCGACATGTCGCGCACAACCTCCCTCATTGTCTCTTCCTCTTCTTTGGATGCTGCCGCCGAGTTTTCTGCTGCTTTTTGGTTTGTCGTCTGTCCAGCCGCCTGCTCCTCTTCATCCATCAGATTGCCAAACAGTCCGCACTCATCGTCATTATCATCCTCTGTGCTATTCTCACGCGCGGCCTGAGCTGCAGCGGCCGCCTGTTCCTTGGCTGCACGTCTCTTCTGCGCTGCTTCCTCGCGCTGTCTTGCCTTTTCTTCTTTCTGAAACTCGGCGACGGCCAGATTAACCTGCTCTTCATCGTAGTCATAGTGGGCACGCAGTATGTCTATTTCGCGCTTCAGTCGCTTCAGCTCCTTGTTGATGTCTTCCAGCACGCTGTGTGACTCTCCCGTGCGCTTAGCGTTGGCAAGTGCACGTTCCTTGGCGATAATCCTGATACGCAGTGCTACTCCCTGCGCTACCAAGTCACTACCATCATCATCCTCGTCATCTGTCTGCGCGATTCAACACAATATAAGCACGTTGTTGTGCCCACACGCTCCAGCGAGCGCCTACTTGCCTCAGCTGCCGCTTGCCGAAGAATCCAATCTTTGGTGGAAGCACTCAGTTTGTTAGGCGCTGGTGCTTTCTGTGCAGACATTGTCTTTTCCTTTGCCGTTGGGTCTGACTTTTTTGCCGGCTTATCAGACACGGAGGATGGGTGCGCGGCCACAGCATTTGACTTTGCTTTTCCGGTATCCAAAGTGCGCTCTGCTGCTACCGCTACCTTGATTGATGTGATACCACTGTCTACAACATAATGACGGCGTGATTAGTTGCAGCTTTGTCAGGCCCATATCAGCCGTTATTTGCTTACTCTCGGCATGATAGAATTTGTCACGGAACCGTGGCGGAATAGTATCCAACGGTGCGTGAATGCAAAGCTGCCGCGTAGCCGCTTAGTACTGCGTACAACATTCTGCAAGTGCTGTCGTTACTCACCCAGTCCAGCGCGTCGTCTATGATGATGCCACCTGTTGCACGCATTGCTTGCTCTACCAGCGCAATCTCAAAGCCGATGCTCGTCAGCGTGTTGTAGGTGGCAAGCATGGCACGCACCATCTGTCGTCTGTCGCGCATCATCTCCAGATCCCAGTCTACACGCAAGTACCATCGATTAGTGCACGCGTACCAGGGCGCCATTGCATAGCAGGTATCCACCATAGTTGTCGGCGCCTAGCTCGTCCCAAAGCTCGGCTGTTTTCTTTTCTAGCGCCTCGGCTAGCTGCAGGCGTGGCAGTTTGTCCACGTCCTCCAAGCTGGCCGCCTTCTCATGCGTGTAGAGCCACGTTGCAGCTTTGCGCTCGGCAGCAGCGCGCTGTTCTGCAACATCTGCCTGCGTCACACTCAACCCTGGCGCCAACGAATCCAGAGCGGTCTCGGACTCCTCCTGGGTTGCTTGCTCTGCATTAGACGCTAATTGCGCTTCGCTGGGCGGCACAGGCTCCGGCTCGGCTTTGGCCTCTGGCGCTGACTGAGCCGCCTTTTTTGGCTGAACCGTCGTCGCATAGCCGCGCACCACATTGGCGCCTTTGACCTTGTACTTTTTCTTTCCCATTGCCGTGACGCCGATCTGAAAAGAGAAGTATGCTGCGTGGTCGACTGGCGCGCTGCTGGGTCGTACAACGTAAACAGCCCAGCAGCCAGCAGTCTGTGCACTCAAGTTTACCTATTCTCCCTCCGTGCAAGCAGGATCGCTAGTCAAGTGACTGCCCATCTCTCCGCATCTACGCAATACCGGATAGCACGCTAAACATTTGGCCTACGCCATGCCTCCCACTCCATAATGCCTTTTGCCTGATCAAGCATTACCCAACTTGACATAGTTGGTAAATCAGCGCAAGCGCGTCCTTTAGAGTCGGCTACGCCTACACCCCACGGGCAGGCCATACCAACATGATGTGTGCATCAATGATAAGAGAGCAATGAGCAGATTTGTTTATTCATCGGCTAATCGCATAGCGACTGAACAGCAGTAAATGCATCTTGTGTTGCAAATAGCCTGCAAGATACTACACGCTGGCCGTCCTGGATTCAGGTACAAAGTTGATGCCCTTGCGGTCCCACCTATCTACGTTTTCCAGCCTGAACTCCATTGCACCCGAATACATTTCGATGTACGCATCAGTTGTGCCACCTCGCGCGACGAAATATACAGACACGTCATCCGGTGCCTGCCTTCCAGCAACAATGTTACGATCCAGCGGATGATTACTGGAAAACCTAATGTTGATATGTCTGCGGTTGCCCGGATTTGGAGAGTGGTCTAAGATATGTGTGGTGTCTACACGCACAGAACCACATAACCTCTTAAATATGACCCGCGCTC
>KZ992729.1:1524-18697 GCA_003614735.1 Thamnocephalis sphaerospora | reverse complement strand
TTGAGCAGATGCGCGAGCGGACAGCGGGCAAGGAGGGTCTGCGCTGGCATGTCATGGATATTCGCGACCTGAAATTCGACAACAACACCTTTGATGTGGTGCTGGATAAAGGCACCATGGACGCGCTCATGTGCGAGCGTGGAGACGTCTGGTCCCCGTCGGAAGAGCTCTGCCGCGAGGTGGCGCGTGAAGTAGACGAGGTGGTGCGGTAGGTGGCACATTTTTGGGTGCACAAGCGCACCGTCGTACCAAGCGACTCACATTCCCGCGACGCTGTCGGTCAATAGCGTACTTAAGCCAGGCGGTCGTTTCGTGTATATAACCTTTGGTAGGGCATGGTGTGGCGACGGCATATCGAATGCGCAGGCCTACTGACAAAGTGCCCCTCCCTACATTGCAACCGCCGCTGATGCAGGCCAGCCGCATTTCCGCAAGCGGCATTTGGAGCGCCCGTGCTGGGACGTCAAGACCATCACGCTTGGCGAAACCTTTCATTACTTTTGCTATGTGATGGAAAAGCGCGTGTAGCGTCTATAGGCGACGATGGTGCGCTGAACTTGCTGTATTGGGGCGCTGCGCTCGTGCTACCTGTGTTCCCCTGTGTTGGCTCGGGCTGCACGCACCCCTCGCTACTTGGTGCAAACACGTATGCTACATTGACAAACCGTGCTGTTTACTACCGAAAGCAGTGGTGCGAGTACACGGAGCGAGACATGACACACGCTGGTGCGAACACGCCTGACAGTGTCTGAAGGTGGCCCGTGGGCTTTTATACAGTGAGAGTTTGGTGGTGTTGGCGTCTATATTACGGTTGTGCAACGCGGATTTCCAGCGGCGCAGGCCCATTTTGCGCATGAACCGACTTGCGGTCGTCTGGAATAATTAAGATGGACCCAAACTCTGCGTCTGGCTGGTGCGGCAGAGCGTGAACGGACCGGTCGCTGGAAGATCGGTCGCTGGAACCTGATGTGTCTGAGATTTCGCTTGCGGCTGTCTGGTTCGGTTCGCAAGGTTCAACGTAGGCCACTGCGTCCGCCACCGTAGCGTGCAGATTGCGTGCAGGTGCAGCAGCCGTTGTGCCCTGTGTTGCGGGCAGAGGCAGCGTAGCACCATCTGCTGCGGATGTGACGACATTGACGAGATTAGACTGCTTCAAGACGCGGAAAACGTTCTGTTTCACAGCCACAAAGTGCAGCGTAAAGTGACCTAGGCCGGTGTATCGAGCAAGTTCGTCGCGCAGGTCTAGCAACATCTGGAGGCCAGAAGTGTCGATTTGGCTGATTTCGCTAAAGTCTAGGATGACTCTGCGAAGCGGAGGCAGCTTGGTAAACGCTTCCTCCAATTTCAGCGTGCCATTAACGTGGTGTACATCACCGACGACATGTTGCTTTTCTGCGTCATCAAGCAGAGGTTGCGCCAGATAAGCATAGCGCAGACTTTGTTTGTTTGCTCGCTCTTTCTGCTGGCGCAGTTGCTGGCGAAGGGCACGCTGTGGCATATCGTTTGACCAGGAGGCGTCTCGTGCAATAGCGCCAGTCTCTTCGCTGGCAGAACGCGTGGAGCCTAGAACAAGATTGACGATCTTCTGCTGTACGTACTCGGAGTTTGGATAGAGTAATGCACCCTCCAGCCGGAAAATGACAATGCCCGGTGGTGGTGGGACGGTGTCGTATTTTGGGTCCCTACGATCGACATACTGGGTGGGAGCATCGCGAAGTTGCTCCAGGGCCGAGTGTTTGGGGCGTGCAAAACGGTAGAGCAGTACCAGCAGTGAAAAGCCCACGGCGACGGCAATACCGGTCTCGATGCTGGTAAAGAAGATGATGACAACGGCAAAGATGGCAGCAAAAAAGTCCGTTGCTGTGTGTAGAAAGAGGGAGAGAGAGCGTTAGCATGTGCAAGGATATGATTGCGCATCAGTGAACCTACGTTCGATACGCCAAAGTCGGCGGAATACAGCAGGGCCGCGCACCAAGTTAGGCACAACCATAATGATGACACCGGCTAGCGATGAATTAGGCACATAAAAGAATGCCGGTGGCAGGAAAAGAATAGCTGCGCCCACGATCAGGAAGCAGATAAAGCTGGTAAGGGGCGACCGGGCTCCGGCCTGGTTGTTGACGGCAGTGCGCACAATGGCGCCGCTCGAGATGAAACCACGAAAGAATGGCGACACAGTGTTGATTGTGCCAATGGTGATCAGCTCCTGGCTACAGTCGGGCTGGTAGTTACTCTTGCGTCCTATTGCGCCGACAGATGCGCAGCATCACGAGGGAGCGGATAAGGTTAGCGCTGCTGTGCAAAATTATAGGTGCGCATCTCGCTCTACTCACCTAGATCCTTGGCAATAGCCACGTGCTCCACCACAGAGATAACTGCGGCAATTGGTACAGATGGCAAGATGAGCTGCACAAAATCCCAGTCCAGCTTGGGCACCTCGGGCTTGGGCATGCCGGAAGGCACGTTGCGCACAATGCTGAAAGGGTGCGCCTTTGCATACGGCTCGAAGCGGCTGACGATAAACGACATGAGCGTAAAGAGAAAGAATGTAATTGGCATGCGTGCCAGACTGAGACTCTTCACGATGGGAGAACGCTTGCCGTAGCGTTGGCCAAGGTACTTGAAGACGATGAGGCATCCCACAGTTGTGAGGCCGACCACAAGATCCGGCCAGGAAATGGTAGGGAGTGCGGCCAGTGTGTCGTAGATGACGCGGTAAGGGGAGTTGCGGTTGTTGATGTTGGGCACGCCGATTACTGAGGGCAGCTGCGAGGCAAAGACGGTCAGGCCGGCGCCGGTGATGACGCCAATCATCGCGGGGTTCGAGACAAAGTCTAGCACCATGCCCAGGCGAAGTAGGCCAAGGATGAGAACCAGGAGGCCGGCAAAGAAAGAAAGCGTGGATCCTACGGCGGCGGCTAGCTGTGCATTGCTCAAGCTGCCACGATGGTCGGCGTACTCCTCGACGACGCGTCGCACTACACCACTGTTGTAAAGTGCAAGCACGGCCACTGGGCCCATGTTGATATCCTTGGACGTGCCCATGAATGTGTAGAGCAGCGTGCCGATCAGTGCACCGTAAAGGCCAGTCTCGATCGGCATACCGGCAAGCTTGGCGTAGGCAAGCGACTGGGGTACCAGAAGAATGCCGACGGTCAAACCAGCTAGCAGGTCGCCAGCAAACCAGCGCCGATTATAACGCGGGAGCCAACCCACGATGGGCACGCGATTAAGCGTCCAGCGCGGCAAATGGCGCACACCACGCCATGCTAGCTGTTTTCCTTGGTGCAGGACACGCCGGACGGCAGTGCCGGCCTGTTCGGGCTTTTCGGCAGCGATGGGGGTATGGGAGCTGGGCATTTTAAGAATGCTGCGAGGCAGCAAAGGTGCAATAATTACAGGCTGAACGATAGAACCTGGCCACAAGTACCGTACAGAGAAGCAGCTGGCACGCTGCAGAGCAAAGGGCAATGAGGCGATGTAGTTTCGTGAGTATACGCGCTGCGCGCACGTTTAAATATACAAAACCACACCGGCCATCCAGGCGCAAGCACGCCATCCAGGCCACAATGTACGACCAGGTAAGCATTGATTCAGGGAGGGAACGCGCTTATCAACCTTGCATTTACCTCGTTTTGCGCGTCTCGATCCATCGCGTGTCAGCTTTGCGGCGCTATTTTGCCGGCAGGCTAGCGGAGTCGCACATACATCCAATCTGTTGGCGATGGCGCAATTGCACCCATACCCTGTGCTCTAACATGGGCCAAATACCGCTTCTATTCCCGATCGTTCGCATGCACGAAAGTTGACTCTATTCAGTCTGTGCTGCGGCTGCAACACAGTGTCCGGCCTTGTCCCTTTTGCGCGCAAATTGACAACGTCCAATCGGATCAGGGTGATCCGTGGACCCACGGACTTGCGCTCTTGGAGTTGACGCCCCCATGTTCACATGACGCCAGGCCCGGATCTGCGATGGGGAGGATACTCGGCGTTGCTTGATGACTTTTAATGTGGCGTCTGGTATCTTGTGTAGTGCCTTATTTGGCTCTTCGCGTAATCTTCACCATCCATTCCCACTAGCACGCCATCTGCACTGTTTCACGCGCACCACTGTCCACCGCTCAAACATCGCACTTGGGATTTAGGCCAATATCCTTCTGGCAATACGTTGCGAGGCCGCGTGTGTCTGTATGCAATGATTATTAATGTGTGTGCGTGCGTGTGCATGGGTTGTTTACACCAAAAAGTCTGACTTGCGTGACGCAATCTCGGGTAATGCTAGGCGCTGGCATTGTGATTTTCATCGCTTTTTTCATTATCGTGCTGACAGTCGGCGGGAGCCGGTAGTGTGCTGGTGTTGTCAACCGGTTGGACTTGCTCTCCTTCTTCTTCCTCGTCTTCCTCAGAGCACTCGGCGACACCACCGCTGCCAAACGGTCCTAGATCCAGACCACCGAGACTACCGAGATTGATACGAATACGTGGTGGGCTAGACGGCAGCGCCGTGCCTCCCAGTGTGTGATCCGCCAGGCCCTCTCGGAGGTGTATCTCGCTGTTGCTCAGCGACGGACGTGCTGGCGTGATGGGTGAGCGCATAAACTGAGGCGATCCTACCGACATGGATCTTAGACGCAGTGGTGTAAATGTGGTGCCTTCGGTGTAAGATGCGTTGGAAGCATGCGACAGCAAGGATGCGGTGGGCATGTGTGATAACGATCCCGGTGGCAGCTCACGGTCGTATAGGCAACCTGTTTGAGCGTACTGCGTGATGTCGATGGAGAGCTCACACGCAGGCGCCGCTCGGCGGTATGCCAGCGTGCCGCTTTGGCGACGATTGAAATGCTTTGGTGGCGGAACTACAAACGAGAAAGGTTGCAGCGGTGTAATGCCATTATCATGCGTGCTTTTTTTGTCTGTTGCATCCGGGTGTGCTGAACAAGACGTGGAGAGACTTTGCAGCTGGCTGGGAGCTTGAAATCCATACTGGTGACCGCTGAAGTGTTCTGCATCGGCCTGACCGCTGTATTCCTCGCTGCTACCAGGGGGTACGTACTGCGTTTGCTGCGGTGCCATCGAATCGTACCCGTTAGTCTGGTGCTGCTGATTCAAGGGCAGGGTGCCGTCAAGACTCGACAGCTCGGTGGCCGACGAGCTTGATGTGTTCCAAATGCGACCAAACATGGCCGTCACTAGGCTACCTGACGGGCGTGCCTTGCCAATAGCCTGCGATGCTTCCAAAGATGTCCTTTGCTGACCATTGTCGGCGACACCGTTTGCCTGATGGTGGTTTCGGCCAGACTCGATGCTGGACGAGCGGCTCGCACGTGCATCCTGCACATCGGCTGCGACTAGTCGATTTAGGCGTATGCTTCCTGCCATGGATGGCGGGTTGGCCGTAGGGCTGGGCTGGTCGGTGGAGTACCGGTGCTGGTAGACCACGCTTGAGATGGACGGCCAGCGAAAGTGCGAGGGGCGCTCGTCGGCAGACACCAGCGTATCTTCGGTGGATATGCTTGGGCGCATGGGGCTGTCAGAGCCTTGTGCAGTGTGCTCTTCCGCCGGCACGGCTGGTGAGCTGCCTAGGACAAGTGGAGCTGGTGTAGCATGCGGTGCAACAGAATTGCTGCCGGCTGCATTAGCTTTATCCGGCCCTCTAAGTTCCACTACAGAAGACGAGCGGTCGTGGCTGTCGGTGTGGAGTGAAGCTGGTGCAGCGGCATTGTAGGAGGCACAGGCCGCAAAGCTGCTGCTCCTGCGGATGCCTGCGGTCGACAACGGTGTTTGTGACCAGGTCGTCGTGCATGTAGGTACGGTTCCTGCACGGCTACGACCATTGCCCAATGGTTCCGGCCATTGAGGCGCGTCGTCGGCGTCAGTATTTGCAGCAGATCCATCGCTGCTGGCTTTTGATTCTGCCGAGTTCAACGCATCTGCAGGACTGGCTCCAGACCTTTCTGCCAAGCGGGGCTGTTTCCGCGTGATACTAGAGCGCAAGCGTCGCAGCGACCAAGCGATGGAAGAGTTGCGGCGTAGCAGGGGATAGGCATTCGTGCTTGCATGTTGCCGAATAGATGCAGTTGCTATCAGCGGCGATGATACAGGCTCGCCGCCGACAGATGATGACTTTGCAGTGGCGGCAGGGGGTGATTCAACGGTGGCATCCATGGAATGCAGTCGCTGATGGCCTGACGCAACACTACGCAGAATGCGCGGCACGTTGGGAACTACGCCGGCCATCGCGGATATAGCGTCGTTGGCCATGGCCTCGGCCATGGAAAGACGTGCGGCGCTGCTGATCTCGGCCGCATTCTGGGACAGATGTTGTTGCCGACGCTGCGTGATTGCGTCATGTGTCAGATCTGCAGCCGAGCCACCTGCTTCCTCATGGGTGTACGAGTGGAGGTCGCGAAGCTGGATGTGCCCCGTGCTAAATGCGTCGTATATACTGGCGTCGGAGCGCGCATTGCTTACGCCGTCGCCTGCAACACCTACAGACGAGGCGGCTATGGTGCGAGAAGACGGTGCATGGATGATGCGAAACACCGCAGAGAGTGACACAATAAGCAACAGATGCAGAACGGGCATCAGTGCATGCCAAACGCCGGCTAGGGCGGTCTGGATGTTGGTGTCAGAACTGGTTGATCTGAAGACAAAGCATGCCTGCGTGGATGCCAGCATGGTGAGCAGACATGCGCAGCTGGGGAGTGCTACCAGATTCAGCGTGCGAGAAAAGATTTTGGAGGCGCGCGATGGCAATGCGACACTGGTGCCGGTAGCACGATGTCGGCGCTCGTCAATTTCTGCACGCCGCCGGCCAATCGCCAGTGCAACTGGGCCAGCTGCTATCGCGTAGGCGGCAAACCAGCATCCAGTGATCAGGTGTGCCAGAGCCCAGCCAGATTGGCCGGCATCCAAAAGAGCTGCAGCAGATGTGTCGCTTTTCTGGTCAAGTTTCTGCAACGGCGCAGAAATGGCGTCGATCTTCGTGGCATTCCATCGCTGTAACGTAGCGTCAGCAGCAGGCACGTTCGCGCTGGGATCTGCCAGTGCCCAGGGGACGGCATTTGCGCCCGTGCCGTTGCGTGCCATGGCTAGCTGCTCGCCAAAGACAAAAAACGCCATCAGCTCCGTAAGTGGAATGGCAAACATTGCCACAACAACGCATGTCCAGCCAAGAATGGGCTGCTGCGTTAGCCAGAATCCGGTCAGCGCCCGAGAATGGCCACCGTCGCGCACTGAGACGCACAGGGCAAATGCGCGCTCGGCCAAAGCCAGCCACAGTGCCATCAGCAACAGCGTATCTGCAAGCACAGCCAGAAGCAACGCAATGTGTACATTCAAATCCAGCTTGTTTGCCACATTTTGCTCGCTATTGCCTTCATGGGTGCCGGCAAAGACAAGCGTCTCTGATGGCCGGGTAAAGTTGGCTGAAACAGAGTCGCCGACGCTATCAACATGACCGAGTACGTGTTGGCGAGGGATATATGAGACATCGGCGTCGACGGCAATCACCAGGCTGATGCGCAGCAGTAGGGAAAGCGCACATGCAATCATGGCCATGTTGGCGGATATGTGCACTGCCGCCAGCTTTGGGTGAATGGCAGCGGGTCGATGCTGGCCCATGGGCATAGCAGCCATAAATCCGACAGCGGCAGCAGCATCGGTCGATGTGACCGAACGATGCGAGTGCGAGCGAAAGTACCGCGTAAAGGCCAGCGCGTAGACAAGGAAAACAAGCAGACAAAGAGACTGCACGCCACGCTCAAGCGCAAGCGCTGTCCACAGCCCATCGGACGTTGTAGCGATGGGCGTTGACATGGCGTGCTGGAAAGACGGCAAAGCTAGAAATGCAGATTGGCACAGCCGAGAGAAAACAGACGATTAGAGGTTGATATTGTGTGGTGCTAAATATGTAGTGTGGAAAATCGCGGCTAGTATAGGGCAAGCAGTGCAGAACGGCTGCACTTTGCGACCACGGCCAATGCCGACACAATGTGCCGCAAGCGAGCTCGCGGGCCAAGTGCAAGCCCGTGGGATCGGTCGCCGGCCGCAACGCAGTGACAAGCGCCGGGTGCTGGCGATGCACGCGTATGCACGCGTGCGCTTACTAGGGTAACCGTTGTGGAGGCGGTGGCAGCAGGGGCAGCGACAGCGAGAAGAGTGATGACAATGGAGGCGGATATGCAAAGTCGGCCGGAAAAACCAACATGTAGCGGCTCTGACAAGGTCGTAAGACGCTCGCAGGCGACCCAGAGCGTCTGTTGGCGACAAGAACGGGGCGGGCGCAGTGTCAGGTCTAGCTAGCAGGCCAGCGCGAGGATGCCCGACACGCTTCACGCACCAAGTCGTATTACTCGCTGCGACTACCGCTGCGACTGGTCGTCGTCGTATGACGTTTCAGGAATACAAATCCACCAAAGCAAACGATGGCACTGGTGACGTTGATGGCGTACACAGGATATTTCGTGTCGAATAAGCGAAAGAATACAGGTGCGTTCAGGCCGGCGGAGACGTAGAAAGCGTGGCCGGTCTCAGTACAAGCTGTTGAAGACGAGGTGGGGTAGTGGGGGGGTGCTTGAAAGACAAGAGGCGGGTGTACGGTGGTGCAGACCTAAATGATCACAATCTAGCCACGACTGGACTTTGTCCGTTGACAGCGGCCAAAACTACCGTTGACTCAACCGCCACGTCGCCTGTATGCACGCCAGTGACGCAAACGGATAGTCTAAAGTAGCGTTCGTGTGCCGGCAAAAGCTTCCGTGCCGAACGGACGGCCGATGAATTGGGCGTGCCGATGTATGCGGTGGAACACGTGCCAATGAGCAACAGGAAGAAGCGTTAAGTCTGCCAAGCGTAGAACGGCGAGCCGTAGGTTGCACAGACGACTTATGCATGCGGCCTGGGCAAAGAGGGCGTAACCACATGTCGACTAGGGCAGCCGGCCATGAAAGCGAGGCATCCGGCGAAACAGGCGTCTACCGTAGTACCGGCGAGGCTACCGTGGAGAAAACAACCTTGCCCGCAGTGTCACGCGCAGTGTGCTGACAGGGAGACATGCATAGGATGACTGCTGCATATAGACAGGCCACGACGAACGCACGCTGGTCTGCGGAGAACGCGCGTAGATCAGCAGCGAGCATGCAGCGTCGCGCCCACGATGGCCGCTAGAATGGTCAGGATCGGAAGGCTGTGCGCGGCAGCGTAGTGTATGCATGGATGCACGGAATGCATATACATATACACATAGGCACCATCTCTGACACTGGCTTGCACCAGCATCACGCACATGCCACCAGTTGCGCGCCCGCATGACGCTTGCTTGTAGCGCGTCAAAGAGAGTGTGGGCCGTGGCTCATCTTCTGCTCTATGACCACTTGCTGCGGCCCAAGAGCCACCGTCGACTATGGTGTCAAACCGGGCCGCCTCTGCGTGCTGCAGACCCGTCACGCGCTTCTTTCACTGGACACCTCACACGTACGCATAGCCGCCCTGCCCTATTGGGAAGATTAGCCGAAGCTGTAATGGTGCGATACCCCGTCAAAGTGCGGCTGCCACCTTGATACAGCGTCGCAGCATGAAACGGCAGGCGCATGGTCGGGTGCCCCATGCTTGGACACAACCCAACGATGATGGCCGGCTAAAAGAGCTAAAATAGGCCGTCATGGGCACCATGCGGCGGTGCGATGCTGACGATATGGCGAGATGACAGGTACGCAGCAGCAACTACGTGCGACCAACCACCGTGTTGCAACTATCAAGCTGTCTGATCTTTTGCTGCAATGGCTTTATCGGCCCAGCCAGCGTAACGCGCCGTGCTACACATTGCTGTGTGCCATAGTAGCAGCGTCTGGCTATCCTTTCAGTGCACGCATGGGACCATCTGGCGTACACGCTGTCCCACCTTGAGGTTGCCAGAAATGGACTACGAATGAAGCAGTTGCGCCTGCAATGATAGCGCGCGATTCGGACTGGACTTGCCCCTTGCCTTGCTGCGTGCTAGCTCGCTCCTCTGGTTATTGCACGCTCACACCGACCGCCTGGTTTCCGATATTGTCCTGAATGCTCAAACGACCAAGCTTATCCTTCTTTCCCGCCGCTATTCCTATCATCTCCGACCGACTGCTGTCGAGTCGTTCAATGCATACACTGTCCAACGCGCATTTCTAGCTGGCTAGTCTGCATGCGCCGACCACCGCAACCAACGCTTTCTAGGACACCCTCTCAGTAGCATCATCTTTTGGCGAGTACACTTGCTCGGTGCTAGCTCGTGCGTACCCGACTATCACAGTATTCGTAATACTTTTGCTGTGTGTGTGTGCGCACGTGGCTGCCCTACCACGTTGTCATCGCCCGCCTTTTTATCTGCCGGCTGCGCAGTCTTGATAGCGACATTTCTCTTTTCCACCGTCAGCGCATCATCCTCCACTGCCAGCAACACCCTTTGCCGTTATATTCTCTGCAAAACACACGGGTGTGGCCGATATGCAAACTCAGCGCTTCTTGCGCTTTCCAGCGCTCGCTGCACACGTACAGCTTATTCTGGCGGAGCGTGCTCATCTGGATGAAATTGCCTTTTGCTTTGATGAGCAGCGCCATACGGCCCGTCAGGCCCGACAGTATATGCAGCAGCGTAACGGCAAAGTACTGAAGCATCCGCGCCGACGCAGTCGATGCCCAACGCAGCCTAGCGATTCCCGACGATATTCGCGTCGCCGTGACACGGTAGGGGAACGCAAAGAGGCGATTGATGCAAACGGTCCGGTGCAGTACTGCGAAGCGGCCAGCTGCTGCCACCATAGGGCCGCGGTGAACACCAATAGAGATGGCCAGCAGAGCGGCGACTGCATGCATTCCACCGGCATGATGCAGAAAGCCCCTCCACCACAGGCTCGTGATCAGCCGACACAGCGCCGGACGGCGCATCGCCCAGTCTCCAGAGGTTATCCGCGGCGCACATCACGCCAGCTGCAGGTCCGTCGTCGTCGTCGGACATCATCGGTCTCGGCAAAGCGTAAGAGTCAGAGACACGAGGCAGGACAGATGCTGCGCCATCGCAGCAGCAGCGGCGTAAGCAGCAAAAGTCACTCTAGCTATTATGCAGTGCATACGGTGGCAGCAACAGGGGCAGAGTCGCGCCTGAACGCCACCACCGATGATGACCAGGGCGAGTTTGAGAGCGAAAGCGAGCACGACCAGGAGGACTCGGGTATGCGAGCACATGTACACCGACGACTACGGGGTCGGCCGTCATCGGTGTTTCTGCGCGACGACTGTCCTTGGGAATCGCTGACCCCAAGCATCACCGTTACTGCGGCAACCATGGCCACCGACTCTGGCAGTTCGGTGGTTGGCGCACCGGCCGGCATATTGCCCTCCTTTTCCGCAGAACGTGTGGCAAAAGTGGAGCACACTACCATTGTCACTCAGACAAAGACGACGACCACCAGATCCGCGTCACCGGCCGCTTCGGTGTATCGCCAGGAGGGCACTTCTCCGCCGCGAACAGACTCACGCGCCGACCGCCAGGCGTCTAATGCGCTAGTGCGGACCAAAACAACCCATATCCGCACTTGTACCAAATTGACGCTGACCGACAACCATAGTAATGGAAACGTCAGGCTGCGACAGCAGGCTGGCGATGAAGCATACATGCCTCAGCAAGCACGCACGACAAAGTCGCCACATGTACTGTACATGCAAGACGTGCCACACACTGCTGCTCGGTACCTCGAACATCGTCAGGAGAGCAGATTACCTGACGTTGGCGCGGAAAAGAGATCGCATGGCTCGGAGACACTGATGAGCAAACTTGTGCCAATTGAGACGGAGACGGATTGGTCGTCGCTGCAGGAGCTGCCGCGCAAGAAGGAGGGCGGACGCTGGCGGCGAATGGGCAAGCGCGCACTGGCATTTGTGGCGTCAGCTGCTCATACGATCAGCAACACGGAGGATTCATCGCCAGAACGGCACCAGCGGGGGCGATACAACAGCGTGTCCGCAACAACACATCCACCTGCGAATGCGCAACAAAAGAAGAGCCAGGCCCGACTGTATGGCCCAGTGTCCACGGTAGCGCCAAAATGTCGGCCAATGCCGCCAATGCTGCCGATACCGCCGACTACACGCGACGCAGTCATGCGTCCCGATGCCATGACAAATGGCGCGTGCCGCGCTGCGCCAGCTGGCCCTGTACAGGCATCTGCACCGCACAGCCCGCCAATCACTCCGCCAGACACGCCCACAAGAACAATGCGTGCTGGCACTGGCACGGGTACGCGTGCTGCTCGTGGCCTTGGTGGTGCACGCGCAGCTCCCGTGGCTGTCGCCCCTGACCAGCCAGCCCCGTCGGCCGAAAAGCTTCCTCAGCCGCCGCATTCGACACATGTGGCGTCGGCGCCCCTATCGCCAACGACAGTTCTCCGTGGCACCATGTCAGCGCCCGCATTCGCCATGATGGAGACGGCCATGCGACGTGCCATTAAGCCCGGCATGTCAAACGCGGAGCGTGAGCAGACGACCATAGCGCTTCTCTCGCGGCTGTTTGCGAATGAACGACGGTCGAAATGGGCCGGTCTTCGCGATTCCATCGGCCTATATGAAAAGACGCCATCCAATGACCTTGCTGAGCCAACAAGTCCAGTGTCGTCGGCAGACAGTGAGCCGTGCACTCCGCATGAGGCCAACTTTAACAAGCCGGCGCACGATCCATGCTGGTAGTCACTGCCATCGCAAGAGCTGCACAAGCGTCGCTCAAGGGCACCGCTAACGCCCCCAGCTTCGTCACACTCATTTTTGTCACCCCTTTTGCGCTTGCGGGTCTTGCTTGCACGCACAGTAGACTGTACTTAAATTACATCCCGTATTTTCTTAATATATCGTACGTCTGATTTCTCAGCGGAGTATCTCTTGAGCGTTACTGTATTTGCTAAAGACAGTTGACTGCGTCGGTACAAAGCACAGTTTGACCGTCGCATCTGGTATTTGACAATATATCAACCAGGGCGACGTTTCGTCAATCTGCCGCGCTGCTCTTGCAATGCACAACAGCAGTGCTTACGTTTGGCGAATACACCACGTGGATTGCAAAGGGAATATGCGATGCACACGAAACGCATGGGGCGGCTACATGGCATCTGCAGGCCAGAATCAGCCACCATCAAGCTTCTTGCAAAGACTCTTTGCGCTAGGTGGCCAAGGCGATGGTACCACAGCTGATGGCCAATGCTGTTGCGGCAAATATCCATGCGGCCGCCATATGCTCGGGAGGGAACAAGGCACTGCTGGCCGCTGCAGAAACTGACAGAGTAGCCGTCGGCTCTTCTGCAGACCTGTTAACGGGTGGCAAAGGCGTCGGACTTTGCCGTTCAGTGGTGTGCAGCCTAGCGGGACCAGTCATGGCTATTGGCGGAGCAAGCCCAGTAGTGCGTAAATGGCTCGCCGTGCTAGGTGGAAACAGCGCACCTGGCCGAGTCGCAATCGTAGCCAAAGTAGCGGTAGGCGTGGCTCCACCTGCCCCTGTAGCCGTTGCTGGAGGAAAGAACAGGCGGAAAATGTCGTCCGGATCTACGGGCGGTCGTGTCGTGACCGTGCGCCCTCCATCTGTCCTAGACCATGAGGCCTGTGGCGATGACTCTGGTGGGAAGCGCAGTGTGCTGGCGGAGACACGCAGGACAGTGCTGTGGTCAATCTGTGAAGGAAGACCGACGCGGAGACTGTCTGGTCCGTGCGCGCGAGTCGGTGCGACTGCGTCTGATGCGAGTAGCGTGGCAACAGGCGGATCGTTGGGCAGTGTTGTCGGCTTTGAATCACTGGGATGACTCGGGCTGATCCAGAGCTGAGTGTGGCCAACGGCCGGTTCCAGCGCCACAGCATCGGTGGTATCTGCTGTCATTTGACCTAGAGCCATAGATTAATGCAAGCATTACGTCTGTGGAATGCTACATAACGAGCAATACCATAAGCGATCCAGATGCCAGCAAGTAGTACCAAACTCTCATAAAACAGCATAATGGCCCTGGTGGTTGATGCAATAACGACGCCGCGATAAGTGATGACGACAATAGCGAGGTTGGATGACGCAACAAGCACAAAGCACGTAGTTTACTTTCAATCTGACCAGCAATGCGGTAATCCAGCCCTAATGGCAATAAGCGTGTGCGTTAAATATCGCGTATACTTGCTAGCAGACGCACATGTCATCGCTAGACGGAGGCTTTTGATCACACTGTCATGCACTGCTTGCTGACATGAACCCCAGCGATGACGTCAGATGGACAGTGCGAGTCACCCGGTTTCTTCGCTGCCCCACATCGGTTCCACTCGAGACGATGATATATGAAGCGACAGCATGCGCACGCCATGCCTGTCCTTCGTTACCCATGCACTATCCAATACGCTGATACTGAACATACGCACTATATTCATCAGCTTACCAATACTGTCAACGCGCCAGACAGATATCCATTACTAGCCATGTTTTCGATTCCATTCGCCACCGCTGTTGCGATAGCTGGGCCTACCGCTGTGGCCGTCGGCACGATTGCCTATGCAGCACGGCATCCAGAGACGGGTGAACCTGCCGAACAGGAGATTGGCGGTTCTTGGCTGCGCAGCTCGCCGGAAGATCTGCATGCACGTCGGCAATACCTCGGTCACAACGAGAGCGACCAAATGAGCGGCCAGATGAGCGGCCAGATGAGCGGCCAGATGAGCGACGTGGTGGACAAGGGCAAAGATTCCATCCGCCAGGCGGCACACGACACGTATCAAGACGTGAGCGATCGGCTCGAGTCGGCCAAGGACGCCGTCGTCGGTGCCGGAGAGGATCTGTATCATCGCGCTCAGTCGCTCACCGACGCCGCCACTGAGCAGCGCACAGCCGACACACACTCTGGGCCGTCCGCCTCATGGGAGGCGATGCGGCGCGGATGGGAGCGTGAGGAGGCTAGCGCAAACCCCGATGTCAAGGCAGCAAGCTGGTTCGGCAATCTATTCCGCCGTCGTGGCAGCGCTGAGACCAGCGAGCAGAATGTGGCCGAGGCGACGGGCGCCGCTGCAGCTCGCGCTAAATCCACCGTCGTCGATGCTGCGGGCACCGCCGCAGCTCGCACCAAATCCACTGCAGCCGACGTCGCGGAGCGTGCCAGCAGCGGCTACAAGCAGGCCGAGGCCGAGGGAGAGTCGATGCTCCACCGTGCTGCGGATGTAGCCGGTGAGCAAATTACTGCGGCCGAAGAGCGCGCCTCGGCAGCAGGCCGATCAATGGCCGGCAAGGTGCACAGCGTTGCTGACAGCTTTGACCATGCACTGCGTCGCACGCCCGAGGAGCTGTACGAAGCGCGGGCTGTTGGCCAGACCACTCGCAGGAACGCATCCCAGAGTGCCGGCATGTCTGGAGATCCGCACGAGCACATGCAGGTCAAGGAGCAAAAGTGGCTGCGTGATTGGGGGGGTCAACTATGGCCATAACAGCCATAACAACTGGCTCAAATAAGCATGCCGTCTGCTGGACGGTGCGCTCCTGTACATAGCAGCTGGCGTTGTGTGGTGCGCCGTCCTGTTGTCCATGTGCACGCGTATTTAGTGAAACAATAGGAGACTACATGATACCCTTGCTGCATGCTTCGTTTGTTTGCTAGTTGGTCGGGCAATTGCGGCGCGGCACGTGATGTTGCGGCGTCACCCCGAGTTAAGCGCAAGCGCCGGTGCTCGTTCCCGCGACACTCATCCAACAACACACGCGCTCCGATCCTCTGCCCGCCTGCTCGCCTTGCCCTGCCCGCGCTAGCCACTATGTACGCTCTTGCTTCGCTCCGCACTCAGGCTGCCGTGCGCCCAGGTCGGTGTGCACGCGTACCGCCTGGCGTTTGTTGAATCTCGCTGACCACGACGGCCGCATTCGCACCGGCATTCGGCGCCGTCGTCGTCGCGTTCCGCTAGGTCTCCTGCTGGCCAGCCGCATGGCAACCCGCAACACCGTTATGGCCGGCATGGTTGGCATGTAAGTCTAGCCCTGCTGGCTGTTCTGACCGGCAGTGTCCGAAGAATAAGCGCTGGCCGCCGTGCATTCCTGATGCTGATGGCTCGCGGCGCGTACGTGGGTGGCACCAACACGCTACGCCTCTGTTGTCCTGCATAGGCGCTCGGTCACCACCAAGTCGCAGGCGGAGATTGCCGCCGAGGCCAAGCGCCAGCGCCCGACCTCGCCGCATCTGACCATCTATCAGCCGCAGCTCACCTGGGTTATGTCTGGTCTGCATCGTACCTCGGGCGTGGCTCTTGCTTCGGGTACGCGCGTGCGGCGAAACGGCGGACGTTGATGCCGACGGGTATGCTTGCTTACACTGACGGCTGCGGCTAGTCTTCTACGCCTCCATGATTGCCTACCTGGGCGTGTCGAGCATCGACTCTGCTGCTGTTATTTCGACTGTCGCCGAGCTTCCGACAGCCGTCAAAGTTACCGGCAAGTTTGCGCTGGCGCTGCCGTTCACCTTCCACGCTTGCAACGGCATTCGCCATCTGGTAAGCTTGGCGTGGTGTCTGTGCGGTAGGAACGTACCGATGGCTAACGCGCGGTCTAGATGTGGGACACGGCCACCTCGCTGACGCTCAAGGGCGTCTACACGTCCGGCTGGATTGTAACCGGCGCCAGTGTGCTGTCGGCCGGCTATCTTGCGGCGCTCTAAGTGCTCGTTGGCCCGATCCTTGCCGCGCCCTGACACCAGTACGTCAGGGCCAGGGCTGCTGCCTGCTTTGCGCTGGTCCATGTGTGGCGCATTCGTGCCCTCGCTCTCGTCTTCTTGCACCGTTCACACCCCAAGTAAACCAAGTGTCCAACTTGTGCGGTTCCTCTTTCGGGCAATGGTGGGCGAGGCCTCCCCATCCCATGATTGCCAGTTTTGCCTGCCTCATATGAATAGGCTGCCCGATGCGCCATCCCACTGGGCGCCTTGTCACATCGCCAGAATGTCAGTGTGCTAGGCGCACGCTGTCTACAGCTTGGCCACTTCGTCCACATGGGCGCTGTTGGCTACACGCTTGGTACTTTTGGGTTTTTTGGCGTAGACAAAACTGCTGCCTACTTTGCCGTCGCTATGGCACGCGTTCTGCGTGTCGACACAGAGGTAGGTGGCGCTAGGCCGTATTAATCGCGAGCCGTCGCGGTGTCCACGCG